>ML835292.1:0-15280 GCA_009831015.1 Picea engelmannii | reverse complement strand
ATGTTATTTTAATTATGTCGGCTTTAGGCCATTATTTGTAATTATTCCTCCTAGTCTCCTATATATACCAAGGAGACATTTTCATTTTGAATCATCTTGTACTTGAACATTTAAGTGGGGTAAAAGGAGGTTGCCCCCTCAAAAAGGCTTCTTATCTGAAATTATCTCTTTTTCAAGGTGTTGAGTACTTTTCCTGAGGTTTTTCTATGCTATATTGATGTTTGGTTCTTAACAGATGATCGACGAAGCACCAGTGGAGCAGGGTTCTACTTAGGTGAGTGTTTAGTATCATGGATAAACAAGAAACAATCATCAGTATCTTTATCTACAGTCGAGGCAGAGTATATTGAGCATCATGTTGTACACAGGTTCTTTGGATGAAATAAACTCTAACAAACATATAGGTTGAGTATGATGAGCCCATTCCAATCTATTGTGATAATACAAGCACCACCAGTATCTTGAAGAACCCGGTGATGCACTCCAAGACAAAGCACATTCCAATCAAGTATCACTTTCTACGAGAGCAGGTTGCAGAAAATAACATCAGAGTTGAGTATGTGGGCACAAAAGAACAAGTGGCAGACATCTTTACAAAATCACTTCCACGGGAAGCATTTGAATATCTTTGCCAGAGACTTGGAGTTATTTCTACTCCAAAATGAATGATTTTTTAATGCTTATCTTATATGTCTTAGATTTACAAGAGGAAGCACCATAAGAGGATAGTTCAGTCAGGGGGAGCAGCCCCGGATGGAAATATACCTTTGCCATTGATGACAAAGGGGGGAAGATTTATCAAATGCAGAGGACAGAGGCATGGTTCCAAGGGGAGCATATTTATTAGATGCAGAGGACAGAGGCATGGTTCTAGGGGCAACAAATTTATCAGATGCAGAGGACAAAGGCATGGTTCCAAGGGGAGCATGAGTGATATGATTTCAGTATTGCATCAGAGTGTTGCCATCAATGCCAAAGAGGGAGATTGTTGATTAAGGTTGGTTGTCATTGATGTCAACCCTTGAAGAAATCCCCATAGCACAAAGGTTTGGGTAATGGACCCAAGTTTCTTTGATCTACAGATGACTCATTATTGTCTTGTCATGGTTGATAAGAAGTACAGATGGATGAACTCCAAAGTGGTCCCCTTATGGTGAAAGCCCTCATGGGAAGACTCTTTGCGGATTGAGTTATCCTAGAAGTATGGTTAGAGAACCCATGCTTAATTGAGGAATAATGAGATGAAGTTCAATGATTTTGTCAGTGAAACTATCCTAGATGGATAGTGCTTGTCATGCCATTTCCGATGGTATGTGTAACGTCACATAACTCCTCACGGTTAGAGAGTTATGACCATATGAAATTGGAGAACCCTCATGAGTCTTATAGAAGCCCCCAAGAGTCAAAGTGTCTTGAAAAAGAAATTATTTTAAATGGAGAAGCCCTAAAATAAGGAAAGTGTAAGGCTACATGAAGATATAAATAAGAGGCAAAGCTCACTCATTAAGGACACACTTGTACATATTGTATATCTATTTTCTTGTGTAAAGCTTCTTGTAAATACTTGTGGATACATCTGAAGTGGCGAACATATGAGGTAGCACGAAGGATAGACGGTGAAATTCTCAGAATTACAGCGAATACAAAAAACCTATTTTCTAAGGCGTATGTGGGTTGTCTGTGTATAGGGTGAGTACATGTACGTGGGTTGTCTGTGAATAGGGTGCATACATACGCACGCTGGCTGTGTATAGGGTGCGTACATGTACGCAGGTTGTCTGTGTATAGGGTGCGTACATACGTAGGTTGGTTGTGTACAGGGTGAGTACATGTTGGTAAAGCCATGGAAACTTGAGAAGATGAAGATGCAGAGGTTCTAGATTTTGAGATCAAGCTTCCAGGAAGGTCTAAAGTGCTCAGATACATCGTATCCATCCATTGGTTCAAAAGGTATGTCTTATTTCTATTAATAGTTGGATTTTGATGTATGCATGAGGAATGGCAATGGAGATTTGAGAATTCTCCCTAGAGATACTAGTGGCTACATGGGATCTTCTGTATAACCTAGTCTAACTTTGCACGATACGAACTCAACTGGCGCTACAAAACCTTTGTTTTACATAGAGTTGCTACAATTTTTGCCTATCGGCAACCTCATCCAATTTGGAATTTTGTCCTTCTCTTCCCACCTCCTACTTGCATCCTTTTCATCCTCACACTATTGTTGTGCATACATATTTTATTCAGGTAAAACCTAAGTTGTGCCAGTACTTTTAACAATCCCTAATTTTCATGTTTTTATTATATATCTCATAACAAACTGTTATAAGAGGGTACATGAGGTTTTCAAAACAATAATCATGGATAGTCGGCAAGGTAAGAAGATTCACAAAGGGGGAAATATTGTCAGAGCTGAACCACATGACATGCAACTCATCAATTCTGAACCATTTTTCAAGGAAGCATTCCAGAGGGTGGGTTGTTTGAATTTTTGTGAGAAAATGCAAAGAGGACATCATGAGGTAGCTAAATAGTTTGTGCTCAACTTCAGTGGGACAAAGACTAAGGTGATTGTAATGGAGTTTGAAGTCTCTGAGCAATCTATTTCTATAGCCATAGAGATACTTGATTGTGGTGAAAAGTGGTTTAAATCCATGTCTTTGAATTTCTTTCTCTGAGGAATTCTTAAAACCTGAATATCAAGGAGACAACCTATCCAAAGGAGTGCCAAGAAGTCACATGTTGGAGTATTTTGACAAAATGCTCAGAGTCATTCAGAGGTACTTCACATGTGAAGGAAGGTTCAATATGGTTTATCGATACCGTTGACACTCAGAACTGAAATGGGTTGCAGCAAATCAATCCCGAGGCAACCTCGAACCACTTTGGATTGGAAGTTGCCCTCTTCCAACCCGAGAGGGATCTCTCAAAAAATGTTACAAAATGATTTTGAATAAGCTTGAAAAATGTGGGCAGATTTATGGGTAATTGATGGTCTTGGATTTTTAGATTTTGGGAGTTGAACCAGGGAAAGGGTCCATTGGGAATGGAGTCAAATGAAAATCGAAGAAAGGAGTCAATAGCAGAGATCATTTAACTTGCGGAAAGTGAGGCAAAGTAAGTCTATCTTTTAGCACTTTAATAAATCATGATGCGGCGGCGGAAAGAAAAAGGAAAGGCCGATGTAGCAAAGGATATATGCAACATTCTGAAAGTGTAGGATGGTCTTACACCCGCTGATAGCTGGTGCAGAGGAAATACATCAAAAAATTATAGAAAACCCAAATCCATTCATTATAGTAGTGGTCGTACTAAAGTATAACGAAGCCCATCAGTTAGAGGAAAACGAAATGAAACGCAGTTGCGATGGAATAAGGAAGAAATAACATTATGAAAATGATAACACATCAACTGTGAGTAAGGAGCATTATCAGATAAATTCCAAATAGATTTAACACAGATGAAGAAGAGGAAAACATGTTGAAAGAAATAGATCGTGATGAATCTCACAGTCGTAAATAAAAGATCATCTTTATTACTCCATTAATGGCTTACAAAATAACTCAGCAATTACAATGAATCCCTCTTCGAAAGAGGTTTCCCCAGTACTGCGCTCATGCGCCCTCTTGCATGTTACATCTATCATTCTTTTAAAAAAGTAAAAATAAAACTCTTGGCGTTCCAGGAATCTGAAACGGTTCCTCTTCATGGGATCTGCGAACGCCAGGCGCGTCTACCAAAAGCTCTGTTGTTACAAACATTGTGCGCTGGCAAAATGTTGCCACTCTTGTCAGTAGTGTTTTTGTGATTATGATTGTTAGCAAATAACCGAGTATGGTGGCACTTCTGAACAACTACAAAAGTCACAGGAGGTTGATAATTTGGCTCAAGTGATGCACAGGCCTTGCGGATTGCATCTAATTCATATAAGAGTACTTGATAAAACTGGGAGTCACTCACACCATCTCTGTAAAATATAATTCTTAAAGGTTTTTGTCCCGTAGCTTTTCGAAAAGAAATTAAGAGCCCCCTTATCATGCCACCAAATACAGTGCCCCTCACAGGATCCTGCCAGGTCTTAAATAAATCTTAGATCAGCTCTTGCCAGTGTGCCTGAGCCATACTAAGCCTGCATACTTTGTGACTTCTGGTCAATCTTGAGATGCAACAACAACTGCTATGGATGGACTGGAATCCTCTCCATTCTCTGGATGAGTTACGTCTGCTCCAAAAATTATGGTCGATGTATCGCCAACTAAAGGTATTCTGCAACTGAGAGCATCCAAAAGTATAATGTTTCTACCACCCATCTTTACATTAACCTTTAGGGAGACATTAGCCAGGTACTATTTGTTGACTTTATACACATATTTTATCAAACAACATCGAGTTATCAATCCAAGATCAGTTTCACATATTCGTTTGACATCTCCAATTATTTTGTTGACCTCCCTATCCTTGCCGACTACCCGCCAACCATCGGGATTATAGGTCTCCAAGGAGAATCTGCCACCATGGCCGTCTGGTTTTTCTGTCATATAGAAGGATCCAACCTCATCTCCTCCAGGCACATAGTATAGTTTTCCATGCATAGTCTTTCTCTTCCATTGAGAACCATTATAAGAGTATCCTATCATGCCTTCGCAAAAGAATCCCTCCACCACTACACGATCAGAGGCTGGCACTGCAATGGTAGCAGGTGCTAAAGGAGGTATCGTGTCCTGGGTGTAAAACCATAATTTTGCTTCAAAAGGAACTGTGACTTTCGAATTTTCTGAGCAGAACTCGCTCTTGTTTACTGGAGGAAGGCCACCCTTGGTGTTCAGATGCTGAATGTAGGACACCCGATATGCAGTCCCAACGTTTTTATGGAAGCTGGCCTCTGCCAAAACTGAACCAGAGCTTGATGATATCTCATTTCCTTGAAACCATAAATGGAGACTGCCGCATGCTGGATTCACTAGGAGACATCAATTTTCAAATGGCCATAATTACATCACGCAGATTTTCAAATGTAAATCACAATTTTGAATAGTATTATATCATAACAAAGAAAGCAAACCGCTTGTAATTTTAAACCTGTTATTGATCTTTTAAGAGATTCCATAAACAGATATGACAGTTCGACTAATTCTGAAAATGGTAGTCGTTTTACTTAGCACTATCTATGCTCTGACAGACGGTGCGTTTTTGGTCTTTATGTGGATTCTCTCTTAGGATCTTGGGGACTGCCAGGTGCTCTGACAACTGGTGTGTTTCATATAATGCTCGGTCGCCACGTCCCATTGTTTGTCTCTTAAGCAGTTGTTGCCCCTCTTCTTCACCTGAATGGTAACATCCCAACCATCATACCAATGGTAACGTCACCTGCCATAATATTCGTCTCTCGGAGTCGGTTCCTGAGCGGCCTCATTTATCGAGACGTAAAAAAGATCTGGATGTAGATATGTTGAGCATCTCGATCTCTGCAAAATACAACAGCAGTAATGATTCCCTTCCTTGGGACAATCCGGCATCCGAGCTATTTACGACCCACGCCATTTGCATGACAGCAGTTAGAGGAAAGTCTTCGGTGTTGTTTATTTGAAACGAGTTCTTCAGTACTTACAGATCGGAATAAACCAACATTATCAGAAGGTGTACTTATATCTGATGTCCAGATGCGATCGAATTAATTCCCCCACCATTGAATAGTTTCTATGATTCTAGGTGGTATCAATGCCACCTTGTAATATGTTCCCATCTGAGTGACAAGTGCATAAAGTGGTAAGGTACTATAGCTACAAAGAAACTGTCCAGCGAATCCTACTATCAGACATATGTAGACAAGCAGATGTTGACGGAGAAAACAAGAGTCGTAACCAAACTGCCACCAAAACCAAAAGAAGGAATCCAATTCGAAGGCATTCTCAAAAGAATGACATGTATCAATGATAAAAGTAACTCTGGTTTATTGAACTAAAAGAGTTCATCCCGAGGCCTCAGTTTTGGCCCTGCAAAAGATCCAGATATTCCTGCATTCTCTACGGCAAGTGTTGCAATCATATGCTGCAGCTTTGCTCCTACAAGAAGTATAAGGATGATAGGGATAAGAGAGATCCAGAAGAACAAGTTTGATCCATTTATATTCAATAGCATAAACACAATAACAAAGCCCCATAGTTGTGCACTGATACCAACTATTTCTTTAAATTCTTCCTCCATAGGACTGATCATATAACTATGGAGATCATATTTTGATGTCAAGTTATGATTTGTTATGTAGCCCTTTCTAAGAGTTAGGTAATCGTCCCGTGTCACAGATTCGCCAAACTGCCGAAAGAAACATGTTACCCAGACCAAGATTTTGTTTCTGCTCAGGAAATTTGACATGCGAACTTGTACCAATGTTGATTGTCGCCTCATGGTTAATTCCTTGGTAATCTCTGTCAAGTTATCATAAGTATCAGAATGTGCTTCATTTTCCCATGGCCTCCATGTGTAAATCTTAACGATTGCGAGAAGCATGTTTAAGCAGCTATAAAACACATGCATGATCGCCATTACAAAAATGAATCACTGAAGTTGTTCCAGACCTTCAACTGAGACAAAAAGCTCATAACCCTCTTTGCAGGTATTGCCAATTGCACCACTCAGAACCCGCCTTGATAGAACATTAAGAGAGAATGTTAGCAGTTTATGACCATGGGATCTACTCTCATGAGATACATCTGAATCACTTTCTTCAGCAGCGGATCTCTTACATGGAGAAAACTTGGTGTCATAGTACTTCGATTCAATACAAATATTAGATATTGAACTTGATGTGGCAGAAAGCATTAAGGAAATAAACCCAAGTAGCATTAGCTCTGCTTTCATCTTCTCCACTGCTTCAAAGAGAGGTTTTCGTTTGGTTTTATGCAGCCACTTGGGCAGCACAGTCAATTTTGATATCTGTTACAACAGATACCATATCAGATTGCTACTACACTTTATTGGGAAAGAATCCATGAACCTTCCCTTTTATCTTTTAAGGAGTATTGGCAAGATGTCAGATATGGTCCAATATTAATCTAAGCAAGTGGATACCAATGTTTTTCGCTCTTGTTTAATCAAGATGCTAGTACTGGAAGAGTTGAAGAAGACAAACGTTGACTGGGAGGTTTTCCCAGTTGCATCAGGTTTTCAACCAGATATTTCTCACACACCACAGTCCAAAAGACAAACACCTACCCCTGCTAAGAAGACTGTACACTCAGATTCAAGAAAAAAGAGGAAGATGACCAGAAGTGATAACTCCATTCAGATTATTGATCAAACAGTTGAAGGTGGTCCCTCACAACCTCTTGATAGATAAATCTCCCATGTGGCAGGACCTACACCTATGGAGATATCATCAAGTAAAGTAAGGAGCCTAAAGGGTTAAAAACTTGTCCTTTCCCCACCTGTTGTTGCAAAAACAATCAAACCTAGAAGACCTTTCACCAGATCAACAACTAAACAACATATTCATGTGGAAGAGGGTACAACTGAAGACTCAGCTTAGCAAAAGGATAAAGCTCAACCTTCCAAGAGGCCCATAGAGATTATTAATATCAACGCTCGTCCTCGTGAAATTAATCCTACTTTCAAAAGGCTCGGGAGGCAACTTAAGGATACAAGAGTTGAAAATGACAAATTGAAGAAGGAAAATATGGAGGCTCGAATCAAGCTAAAGGATATGTTAGATTTATATGAGAGTTCTATTGATAAAGAAAAATACTTGGCGAAGAGGTCTCTACCCCTTTATAGGCAACTTAAGAATGTGTATAAACAGAAGAGAGCTTGCCAAGTTGAGATTGGGAGATTGAAAGAAGAATTGCAACCCTTCAAAGAGCAGGTAGCAAAAAGGAATCTAGATATATTGGCTAGGGTGGCTACTAGAAGGAGTACCACGAAAAGATGAATACAAGATATTGTTTTTACATCAACATCATTTTTGCCATGGTTCACTTTTTGCATATACTTATAACCTGAGTAATGATTTTTGTCTTGAGCTGAGATTGCCATATTCATATGATTTCTCCAAGGTTACTTCATGTTTCAAGAAGTTTGTAGCATTCTCTAGAAGGGTTTTCCCAACTTCTTGTGCAAGTTTTAAAGGTTGGAGTCATTTTGGAGGTAAAAAGGCACCTACAAGAAAGTTCGCAGCGTGTGAACTCACTAGTGCTGTGAACTGGTGGTTTTAGGACAGTTTGTAGCGCAAGTGCTGCGAACTGGGAGCTACGAAGATTTTGAGCTGAAAAGGATTGCATGTGTCAAGTTGAGCTCGGATAAGCTTTTAGAATATTAGTTGCACATCAAAGGCCACCTGCCTCAAGGATTTGCATGCAGTAAAACCACATGCATCAAGTTGTTAATAGTTGTTCTAAATGATGGCAACATTTTCCTGGAAAATAGCATTTTGGTTACATTTCGGTTGTACACCTAGTGCCACTACTTTCTTAGGCATAAAATCCTATGAGGAAGTTAAGTGATGAATTATAAACATGTTTTTGGATATTTTGTTATTTAAGATGCATTGTAACTCTATGAGGAGGTTCGAATGGTTAAAGAGTGAGGCTCTTATCTTTAGTTTCAATCTGTAACAGAGTTTCCTGATGTATGTATAAGACCCAAGAATCTTTAATAGTGAAAGATCGATTTACTTTCCTACTGTCACATATGTTTCTATCTCGCTTTGATGTTAGTTGATGGTGAAGGATTCATCATTATGATTGTTTCTTACTACAATAAATGATTTATTGTTGGTAATTCATGCAAGTATGATCAAAGTGTTCTATCTTTTTGATTAAGAAGTTCTTATTCAATGAGATTTCTTTTATATGTGTTTCAGAAGTACTTGATGTAACCTGATACATGTATTTCATTTTTCTTGTTAAGTCTTCTATCTTCCATTGATATCTCTAAACACTGATATGAAGCTATTCAAAGCCTTGCTTGTTGGTGTGTTTTTCATGGAGGTTTTGTGTTGACATCATAAAGTGAGTATCACACCCATTTGCTACACATTTGAAAACAATTATTATCCACAATTCTGAAGGGTATTAGGCTTACATCTACATTAGTCTAGGTGTGACTTCTAGTGCTAACAGATTGCATATCCAAAAAAATGATTTTTGTTGTGTGCACATATGCTTGTAGAGAAGGACTCAGTGGAATTCTTATGTAAGATAATCATGTGGTATGTTATGAGTCAAAAAAGTTGAAGGAACATGAAAAAAATTATGTCACCCATGACTTGGAACTTGTTGCAATAATGCATGCTTTGAAAATGTGGAAGCACTATTTGATGGGAAAGAGATTTGAGCTTAGAATTGACCATAATGGCTTGAAATACTTGTTTGAGTAGCCAATCTTAAACACCAAGCAAGCTAGATGGCTAGAATTTATGTGTAAATTTGATTTTGAGATCAAACACATGAAAATTAAAGAAAATAAAGTTGTTGATACACTTAGCAAGAAAATTCATGTATGTAGGTGGTAGTTGTCAGTGTTTGCCAATCAAATTTGTAGAAGAGAGTTATTGATTCCCTCATTGGAGATGAACATTATATTCAAGTGAAAAATGGATTACAACAAGAGAAATTAGAAAAGAAGTTCAAAGGATATGAGCTAGAGGATGATGGACTTCTTATTTATGGAAATTAACTATATATTCCTAATTCTCCATAATTGAGAAGAATTATCATGGATGAGATACATCCAATGCCATATTTTAGACATCCAAGATACCCAAAAATCATTACTGCAACAAGAAAGCAATACTTTTGGCCTAGGTTGAAGAAATATGTTGTCGAATACATTGTGAGATATATGAAATGCCAACAAGTTAAGGTTGAACGTCAACACCTGACATGTTTATTATAGCCTTTTCCAATTCTAGAATGGAAATGGAAGGTAGTAATTATGGATTTATTACCTAGTTTTCAACTACAATAAGGCAACATGATTTTTCTCATGGTTGTGGTGGATAAATTATCTAAACCAACTCATTTTATAGTTGTTAAATCCACTCACAAGAATGGTGATATTGCAAGGATATTCATGAGATAATTATTTAGATCGCATGGTTTACCCAAAGAAATTGTATTTGATAGGCATACAAAGTTTACATCAAACTCTTGGAAGTGTCTTTTTGCAGATTTGGGCATCCAATTGAATTTTAGCACTACTTGTCATCCAAACATAGAGGGACATGCTGAAAGAGTAAATCAAGTGACATAGGACATGCTTCACATGTATGTGATGGACAAACCATTCAAATGGGTGGATTATATACACCTAGTAAAGTTTGCATATGATAATGGGCGTTAAACATCATTGAAAATGATTACATTTGATGTTTTATATGGCAGAAGATGTAGGACACTGGTGAGATGGGATAATCAATTAAACAAAATTATGCTTGGGTTTAAAATGCTTAAGGAAATGGAGAAGAAAATTGCTAAAAATAGACATATTGAAGGCGGGTGATCCAGGTGGATCTCGGTGGCCATCCACCTTTTCCACTGAATCAACATTTCAAGCCTATGGTATTGATAAACCATGATATTCACCCTTTTGATGGGGAATGGAATGCAATTCCATCTTCATTTGTTACTTATAGACATCATGTAATTATTTCCTTGTGGTCTTATGTACATGCCTACAACATAGCATTAATGCAAGGGATCCCCTCAGAATTTCGCAGTTAAGCACGCTTAGACCAGAGTAGTACTCGGATGGTTGATTGCCCGAGAAGTCCTATGTTTTACATTCCTATGAAATTTTATAAACTTATATCAATTGATGCAGGAGCATGAGCTCAAAGTTTAAGTTATCATTGGCTTTTGGAAGTCAAAAGCAAGTTTACCAAAGAGAGTTGGTTCTCTTAATCGTTTTTTTTTTTTTTTAGGCTTTAATTAAGTTTAGAAGTCAAATTGAATGATACAACAAGGATTTCAAATCCTTCCTTGTAACAGAGATAGAAGTTGTTTTGATTTCTAGGCTAGATTGTAGGATCTAGGGTTGAATAAGGTGCTCAATCCAATTTTAGTGGATTTGAGAAACCAAATTTGTTCGTATTTAAGCCCATTTAGGCTATTGCATTCAGGGGGATTAGTTGGGATTGGAATAAGGACAAAATTGGTAAATTTCTAATTGTCAAGTAAAGAGATTAAAAGGTTAGACCGAAATTCTTCATCCCCAAATTTCATTGTGTGTATATAATCAATTTTTTGCTTCATGAATCATATATAACTTTGCAAATTTTCCATCACATTCGTCGAGAACGAGACTGTAAGTGTGTTCTAAGATTTCAGTCTAAAATATAAACTCGGTTTCAATTAGAATTTCTTTGTTTAGTACAATAAAACCAGGAGTAATTATATGTTTGAAATCGTGTGGTTTTGAATCAATCTAGGGCTAAGATCGACGATCATGATCCATTGCGGTCAGGGTATATGCACACGGGTTAACGTCGGGACCTGTACCCGTAATTCAAATCCAATATAGTGTTGAGTTGTGTTTAAAATCCGACCTGGAATCAGACGACATGTATTCATTGCAGAGGTTATAAAGCGCGGTGGTGGACCTGACCTTTGGCGGGGCCGAAATCCTAAACAAATATAGTTTTCTTTTGTTTGAAATCCGATGGGTTTGGAACTATAACATTATATTGTAAGGTTTAAGTTAATCTCCATTGTAGATATGTAGATCTAACGGTTGTTGGAGGTTTGTGGGTTGATTTTATAAGTTTTATTGATATCCACCTGCATTAAGTGGTATCGGAGCAGGAAATTTTGATTCTTGTAAGTGTATGAAAGGGATATTTTATTTCTCACGTCTTCCATCGATAGAAGTAGAAAAAATTCAGGATTGTAGTAATTCTCAAAAGAATCTATTACATTATGAAATGGCATTTCAGTTTCGAAGAGGACATGGCAGAGGAGGTCGTAGAGGCAGACCAATTGCAAATGCAAAGGTGATGGAGGAAATGAGAACTCTGCGTGCAGAAGTTGAAGCCATAAGAAATGATGGGAGAAGAGATCCTGAAGCATGTGATGTCAGTGAAGTTGAGCAAGAGGATAATACAGAAGAAGAAGAAGAAGTGACAGAAGAAAACCTTGGACTCCAATTATTAAAAGCAGTTATGGGAGCTAGTTCAAAGTCCATAACAGAGATAGTTTCATATAGTGGAGGCTTAAATCCAACAGAATTTGTTGATTGGATCAATGTGTTAGACAAACACTTTGATTATGATGAGGGTCCTAATGAAAAGAAGATGAAATTTGCAGTCAAAAAGATGAAGGGTCATGCTTTGTTATGGTGGGATGGTGTTCAAGTAGAGAGAAAAAGGAATAACAAACAACCAATCAAAAGTTGGGATAGAATGGTTGCAAAGTTAAAAGGTAAATTCTTACCTAAATATTATCATCTTACCTTGTATAGACAGATGCAAAATCTGAGACAGAGATTGCTAACCGTTAGAGAGTATACTGAAGAGTTTTACAAGGTGAATATTAGAGTTGGCTATACTGAGGATAGCTCTGAGAAGGTAATGAGGTATATGAATGGTCTCAGATTAGAAATACAAGATGAATTAAGTCTCTTATCACAAAATATAGTGGATAAGGAATACCAATGTGCCTTAAAGGTGGAAGAGAAACTGAATAGAAGACATAATTCAGGAAAAGGGAAAGGTCAAGCTTACAGAGGTAAGGGACATCAAGTTGGGAATAATAATTTTTTAGCTCGGAAGGAAGAAGTTGATACATCAAATCAACAAGAACAATCCTCAAGAGGAAGAGGAAGAAGATTTTTTTTCAAAGAGGCCAAGGAAGAGGCAAAGGATATGAGGTCAGATGTTATACATGTTGTAAGACATGCCATATATCATGGGGTTGTCCAAAGAATGTTGCAAAACAAGGAAATGTCTAGGTTGCACAAGATGAAAAGGAACCAAGAGTGCTAGAGGATAATGTTGAAGTTCCAGAGGATGGAGAAGCCTTATTGATGAGGAGAACTTTACTGAAATCAAACAAGGAAGTGCATGAACCAGCACAAAGGAAAAGTTTGTTCAGAACAATGTGCAATTCAAAAGGTAAGTGTTGCAAATTGATTATTGATAATGGTAGTACTGATAATTTGGTTTATGTGGAAATGGTTGAGAAGTTATGACTGCAAAAAAGAGATGGATCCTACACCATATAAAGTTTCTTGGCTACAAAAAGGGCATCAAGTATTGGTGAATAAACAATGCATAGTTGATTTCTAGATTGGAAATTATAAGGATCATATTTTATGTGATGTCATTCTGATGGATGTTTGTCATGTGTTGTTGGGCACACCATGGCAATATGACAGAAATGTGGTGTACAATGGCAAAGATAATACCTTTACATTTGAGAAGGAAGGCAAAAGGCACACTCTTATTCCTCTTAAGGATGAAAGAGTAGAAGAGCAGACAAGTCCAAAAGTATTGTTGGTTACATAAAAGGAATTTCTTAAGCATGTGCAAGATGAAGAGGTAAGTTTTGTTGTCTTGGAAAACATGGGACTATTTTAACCAACACAAGAATAGATGACTTGCCTATTGAAGTTCAGAAATTGTTAGAGGAGTATGTGGATATTGTAGTTGATGATTTGCCTAATGAACTACCACCTATTAGAAGTATTAGCCATCATATAGATCTGATTCCTGGAGCTAGTTTGCCAAAAAAAGCAGCTTATAGAATGACTCCAGCAGAGAATGAAGAGATTAGAAAACAAGTGCAAGAATTGTTGAATAAGGGATTGGTCAGAGATAGCTTGAGTCCATGTGTTGTACCTACAGTATTGAGTCCGAAGAAAGGAGGAGAGTGGAGAATGTGCACATATTCTAGAGCCATAAATAAAATCACCACCAGGTATCATTTTCCTTTACCCAGAATGGATGATTTGATGGATTGTTTAAGTGGTGCCAAATATTTTTCAAAGATAGATTCAAAAAGTGGATATCATCAAATTAGAATGAGGGAAGGTGATGAATGGAAAACAACCTTCAAGACAAACAATTGACTATATGAGTGGTTGGTTATGCCTTTTGGTTTATCTAATGCACCCAGTACTTTCATGATACTTATGAATGAAGTACTTAAGGAATTCACAGGGAAATTTGTCATTGTTTATTTAGATGATATTCTTGTTTTTAGTAAAACCAGAGAAGAACATATTAGGCACTTGAATTTGGTTCTGAAGGGACTACATCAAGAAAAAATCTTAATAAACTTGAAGAAATGTTTATTTATGAAAACATAATTGGTTTATTTAGGATTTGTGATTTCACAAGAAGGATTAAAGATGGATCCAAAGAAACTGAAAGCAATTAAAGAGTGGTCATCTCCAAGAAACATATTTGAAGTTAGAAGTTTTCATGGGTTGTCAAGTTTCTATAGGAAATTTATAAGAAACTCTAGTGGTATTTGTGCTCCAATCCTAGAAACTGTGAAGAAAGAAAAACAACCATTTAGATGGATAGAGGCACCAAAAAAAGGATTCAATTTGTTGAAGGAAAATATTATTGAGAAACCTATCTTAACTCTCCCATATTTCAACAAAATATTTACAATTAGATGTGATGACAGTGGGACAACAGTTTGAGGCGTTTTGAGTCAAGATGATAGGCCAATTGCATATTTCAGTGAGAAACTGAATGAGGCGAAACATAAATACTCCACTTATGATAAATAATTTTATGCAGTGATCCAAGCTTTGAAGAAATGGAGGCATTACCTCACGCCTAAAGAGTTTGTTTTATATTTTGACAATCATGCTTTGCAGTTCATAACTAAGCAAGAGAAATTAAATCAGAAACATGTTAAATGGGTAGAATTCATGCATAATTTTACTTTTGTATTAAAACATATTAGTGGAAGTTCTAACAAGGTTGCAGATGCTTTGAGTAGAATAAGTTTAGTTTTGCAGGAGTTCGAGTTGAGTGTTCTTGGATTAGAACATCTCAAAGATATGTACCCTGAAGATGCAGATTTTAAGGAAGCATATGAAGCATGTCATAATCCATTTTTGAGAGATAGAAGTCCATGGATGGATTTCACACTGCAAGAAGGATTGTTGTTCAAAGGAAGTAAATTGTGCATTCCAAAATGTTTAATGAGAGAGAATTTGTTGTTGATTAAGGTTGGTTGTCATTGATGTCAACCCTTGAAGAAACACCTGTAGCACAAAGGTTTGGGTAATGGACCCAATATTGTTTGATGTAAATATGACTCATTATTGTTTT
>ML835290.1:45992-57060 GCA_009831015.1 Picea engelmannii | reverse complement strand
GCAAGGTGTTGCTACAACAAGGCCTTTTCAGCAAACCCTAGAATGGTATGGCCCTGGTGTAGAAGAACTAGGCCAAGGACGTCTCACTCTCTTTGGCTTCTGGATAGTACGACTAGCTCAGGGAGAAGAAGAAATGAGAGTGTAGCTATGGCTAGGCTCTCTCTTCCTTCTTCAGTCACTGAAAATTTCTCTATCAGGGGACATGAGACAAGGACCAATTAAATGTGCTTGTCGCCTAGGGTTTTGATTCAGCAAATTTATAAGTAATATGCAATAAATTTAGACTAAAACCATTCAATAAGAAGTTTTGCAGAGAAAACACTTACAATTCATGAAGAAATAACCATGCAAACCCTAGTTGTAACACCTTCCTTCAAGAGAAACACCATAAATGCCAAAAAAAGTCTTCCTTCAACAAGTGCGCCTTTCTTAAATCAGCCAAAAACCCCAATAGGGCGCTAAAATCAGACCTCACTAATGAGTGAGTCATGAATCATGATAAAATGAGGCTAAAATTCCTCAATATATAGTGTATCAATGACCTAACTTACTTTTTTAGGTCATAAAAAGGCCGACAAGGCCATAATACCAAAATCACACTGTTTCTACATTAAATGTTCTCTTGAAAACCTAATTGAGCAAAAGGTGAGACGTCACCCCTTCTAAGGGAGACGTTAGCCCCTTTTAGGGCAAATGCCGCAATAAAGAGCAAAAGGTTAGCCCTCTTTGGGCCTCTCCATCATGCTACACGTGCCAACTGCCCTGTCAAACTGTCACACGCTCAAGGTGACATCATGAGCTCATAGGTGACGTTCTGGGCCATCCAGGGCAAACGTTTCACTGGAAGTGGGTCAATCCCCCTAGGCCGGGCTCTGCCAAAGTTCCTCTGATGAAACATCCTCTTCTTATCCGGTGCAAAACAATGATCAACCACCGTCCTGTCTTTGCCCCCTGATGGGGTCTCAGCATCCATCTGGTGGGCTCTTTAGCCCCATGGAGGTCCGAACTGATCATCTCCCCATGTGTACTGGTCCAAATGGTACCTGTCCGCCGGGCATGGTCCTGCACATCAAAAGCTATGCCCTCCATGGGCTCATCAGTCACTGGGATCACAACAATGTTAATCACATTTCATCATCAATATTATTAAACATATGCATAAAAACCCTAATACATCAGTCAATAGCTCAAAGACATTACAAAAACCTGCAATACAAGATCAGAGAAAAAGACAAGGCATCCTATTGGGCTAGTATCCACAAGAAAAGGAAAGTTTCCAGGAAGATTTCATCCAAGCCATGTAAGTGAGGTGATGTGGCTAGGGGATGTCCTGACATGTGGGTGCAGTGAAGGCCTAGGATGCATAATGTTATCTGTGGATGCCTTTGTAGAAGGCGAGTTGTACCTGTCATGGATGCATTTTTTCCAAGCCCGTTCTTGCCTTTCTTCTTTTCTTTCTTTATTCTTTTCTTTGTTTTTTCTTCTTCTTTTTCTTTTTATTCAAGGGCTAACCAGAGGACACTGCCTTGGCATGGTGACTAGAGTTGACAATGTTATCCACAAGCACTTTCACAGAGATGAGAAGGCTGGCTCGTGATGAGACCCCCTTTCCCTTAGCCATGCAACCAAAGGTCATTGCCCTGGCGTGGTAACCAGATGGTGGCAATGTCATACTGTTAGGTACCCATGAACCTAATAGGTTGGCTCGTGATGAGACCCCCTATCCTCTTGACTAGGTCTTGTTTGTTATTTTTCAGGTCCCTCTTGTTTCTTGCTGAGAGGCCTTTTATTGGCTTCTTGGGGATCCCTGGGCGAAGCATCTCGAGGTTTTATTTCTAGGCTTTTATCTTTTAACAGCTGCTTTTACCTTCTGGGCCTTTAGCCCCTTCTTCCCACGAGATAAGGTGCAATCCTACAAACAAGTAAACCCAATGCCCGGACAAGGGGAATGGGATAAATGAGCATGAGACAAGATGAAATGGTGGTGCTATGATGGGAGCGGACGATGACTTTTCAGAAATCCCCCTAGTGGCAAACCAAAACCTATGGGCACATGCTTGCTAGTGAACCCTGTCAATCTCCCTAAGCATGGTCAAGTGGGCTAATGTAAGATCCAAGCAGTTGTTAGAGATAAAAGGAATCAGATGCATATATTTAAAGGTTTCATTGATCAAAAGTGACACATACCATGATACCTGGACCAATTACCTCATGGAGCAAGAACCTCTTCTGATACAGGACCAAGCTGATGGTGATGGATGTTGCTTTTGCTGACAAGACAAAGATGATGGAAGAAGAAAAGGATGGGCCCTCCAGGGCCATGCTCAGGTCAATCCTACTCTCAGTACTCCATGTCTAGGATCCGTGGGCCTCGAGACATGATCTCCTAGTTATCCCTAAAAATTGGGGATAACACTCCCAATGTAGCTTGCGGAAAAGTATCAGTCCTCCTCATCAATGCCTTCAGTCTGTTGATCTCAAACTCTATATGTGCATCATATTTATCCATCCTCTCCAAAGCCTCTTGGAGTTTCTCGAATCATTGAGTTACATTGTCTCTCTTGAGCTTCCAAGCTTCATCACCTACACTTTCCATTTCCTTGCTCGACCTTTGGCCTATTCAATAGTTTCGCGCAACTCCTCCACACTGTCCCAAGTCTACATTGAGTTCTGCGATCATCTACACACCAAAGTGCTCAATTCACCCTCATGAACCTTGTCCTTGGTTTGCGTATGTGCATATGGCTGGGCTCAAACCACCTGTGACGAAACAACCCACCTTGTTGAATTTTTCACCAAGGTCTACGCCAAACTATCTTTGCGTTCCACTTCGTTTTCGGGTCTACGATAAGTTCTATGACAGTCCTGCGTTCGTCCACCTTTCCCAAGTGCACAGTTCACCCACGAAACTATGCTCTTGGTCTGCTCAAGGGTGCGCCCAGGTTTGTACACCAGTCATGGCTTCGTCCGCAACTCTTCCTTTCACTTCCTTCACAAACCACCTAGTCTGCACTCAGGTTGCCTCTGCAATGGGTTAGTCCCCCGAACCCTTCACCAAACTTGTGCCCAGAATGCCTTTCCAACAAGTGTGTCGCTCCTCCACCATTGTTTCGACTGTAGTAGTGGTGAAGAGCTAAATATGCTCCAATACCACCTATCACGACCCCATGGGATGCCCAAATAGATCTTGTGATCGTTCACCTCCTGAGAGCGTGTGGCAGCACAATAGTTCTTACTTGGTTGCTTGGCACACCAAGAATACTTTGTTTGGACTACGCCTCTTCACCTAGAGCATACCCATACTCTGTTCTAGGCTATTAGTGAGTCACACTCCTACTCTAGTGCAACTCTTTCTTACTTAGACAATTGTTAACACAATTTAACACTTGGTCCTTATTTAAGCATGCATCCATGAATATGAGAATCTAAGAGAATAACTGCGGAACGAAAATGAAGACAAACAAATAAATAGTGTTGGCGACACAAACCATGTCTAACACCCGACTAAGTCTTTTTTATTGCAAAACAGTTACAACATGAGCTCTACTGGCTCGGTTTATAGGCAGAGTCAAATGACTTGCATCACCTCACCAAGGCACCCAAGAATAGATTCATCACACAAAGACTCTCTATCACAACCATCTCCGCAACCACCTGCGGTGCACCTCAAACGTGCCCACAACCATAGAATTGTTGTCCCTTCATTTCCACAGAACTTCACCAAGCTAACACAGATTTTGGTTCTACCTCACACATGCCTCCACAGACCTGTGTTTTCGGACTTCCCCAAAACTTCCCAAAATGTCCAACTCTTGGCTACTTGTCTTCCATCTTGGCAACTCTTCCTCGGTTCATTATCGCAGATTTGCCTCATACTTGCTCTCCAAATCTCTTGCCAAAAATTATTTATGCCTTCTTTGGTTGTGCACTCTTGATTTTATATGGACTCATAGATTCACTTGTGTGAAACGTCATGTCTCTTGGTGTGTTGTGCCCCTCTGTGAACCGACACTCAACCAACTGTTCGTTCCCCTCCATGAACCCGGTGTACCCATCCAAAGCTTGTGCACCCATCAATCGTTTGTCTCTTGGATCGGTGCGCCCCATCCTTGGGCGTGCATCCCTTGCCTTATGCACTCTTCATTTCGATCGTCGTGACACCTCATGGGTGTGCCGATCTGTTTGTCCAACCTTTTCAACGCACCCATGTTGTCAAGAGAATACGGGTCCACTCCTTGGGAATTCTCCCAACTTTCCCCGCCCTTTCCCAAGCACAACCCAAGTCTTCGTCAATCGTTCTAAGACAAGTAAGGTGTGTGGTGTCGCACGTTACCATTGTGCGCCCAAGGTGCTCTTGCCCACACCCAAATATCTTCATTCGCTCAACCGATCACTTCTTCCTTGTGCTCTTCGTCGATTCCGTCGCCGAATCTTCCCAAGGAGCGTGCACGCTTGGTGGGTGTCGTGGGAGACCTTACAAATAGGGTAATAAAAAGTTATGAAATTTAGTTTTATTTTCATTACTTTTCATTACTCTATCCTCTATCAATCTTACATTTATTTTTCTTTAAATTACCCTTCCTTCAATGCGTTACTGTTTAATTCTCTATGAATTTCTTTAATATTTTATCCCAATAGTTAACCTTAATAATTTAATATTTTATCCCAATGGCTATATTTTTTTCCTCCTATAAATTCGAACCTTAACACTCTTCTTCAATGTATTAGCTTCATTTGTCCCTAATGATAGGTGGAGTGTCCACTCAAAAAGTTAAATGTTTCAAAACTTCATGCATAATATTTATCCAAAAAACTTTCTAACAATATAATATTTGTTTTTATTTTATATTAACTAATTATATAACATATCTCATACAAACTCCCATATAAATCAAACAACTATGTTCCCCATAAATGAAAAGCAGAAACCGGATAAAGTACAATAAATGGCAAATCCTAAATTTAACATAATTATACATAAAGAGAAAGAGAGATAGTCAAGACTCCCAAACATACACTGAGATCAAGTGAGTTTATGATGTCCACATTCATATTCTATTGAGATTTGGACCAAAGCCAAAGTAAATTTTGGCTATCAATTTTGGTTTTTAAACTGTAAACATATATTTGACATCGAATGAGTTTATAATGTTCAAATTGGAAATATGCTCTAATGTATTGCCCAACAAAGGAAATGCTAGATTTCGAATGTTGTCTCAACTTGAATTGCTCTAAAAGCCACTCTGTAGGCATTGGATGGTATTAATTTTTTGGGTGCGAAAAGTATTTTAGTGGTTAATACATTTTTATAGTGTATAATACCAAGGAAACATGATCAACCAATCATGGTTTTGGTTGTGGCAGGTTTGATATCAACCAAATATATGTACCGAGCAGTACAAATCAATCTGAAAGTAAATGCCAATAAAAATACAAAACTGAACCAAAATATTCGACATATATGCAATGGAAAATACAAAACTGAACCAAAATATTCGACATATATGCAATGGAACATTAAGTAAATGCCAATAAAAGTGCAAAATATCCAAAATATCCGACATATATGCAATGGAACATTAAATTGTTGGAACCGTTGCAAACAAAGTCTACAGAAAACAAAGTTAACAGAAACAAAACAGAAAATAAACTTAACTGAGACCAAACAGAATTGCTGATCATAGCAAACACTTTGGACAAACCAATAAATATTGTGCGTCATTTGTAACCACACTGAAGTTTCTGCAGTATGGAAACTTTCTAACATCTTCCACAGGGAGCGTTATTATTTCAGCCAAACTAACAGTTCTTACAAACAGCTATGAAAAAACAATGTTTTGGGGGAGAAAAAAAATCCAGTGAGTTGCAGTTTCATCCAGCAAAATCTTAACATAGATAATGCAGTTTCAACAAACTAGTCTACAGCTGCTCTTTCAAGAAACAAATAATCTGAAATTACAAAACTAACTTGAATGCACGTTCAAAAGTTTTCTATCCGACAAAAGCTTGAAAGTCATAAAAATCCAAGCTCACAAATATTTATGTGAATACAAAATTTCCATGTTTAACCATATAATCATTGTGTAGCGAAAATGAAGCCTCCTACCAAGTAAGAGAGAGAATCTGCAAGTTCACTTCCAGATTATAAAGAATTTGGCATCTTGTACCTAGTGATGCATTAGGTCATGGACGCTCGATACTATCAAAGTCCAACAGTTCGTTGAAGATAGAATACATGTAGAGGCAGGCGGATGAACATACATATGTTCATATGTACACACATTAAATCTTCTCTATTGAAAAGTTTGAATTGGAAGTAATAAAACTTTATTCTGCAATTTAATAGAGTACAAGGTATTTTTGTCATAAAAGTTACCTTTATCTTATGAGAACCGTATTATGGCAGACTTTAAACAATAGAGAAAAGCAACATCAGCTCCACAAGTTCACAGCCAGGCTTAAACACTCAAGTTTTAATAATACCATCTAATGGATAAGAGGAAAAGAAAATGGGATATGGCTATATAAAGTTTGTTGGTGAACCAATTCTAACTTTAGAGTTTTGGTCTTGATTATAGAGAGGAATGTAGGCAGCATCAAAACAAATCTATTTTTAGAAAACAGAGTGAGTGATGGGAACAGTTTCTCTAAGAAATGCTGAAAACAAAAGAGGTTTATCAAGAAACACCTTACTTACCAAGACACCAGAAATGTCTCCCAAAAATATGTAGCCTAAACATTATTATTTTTGAACTTTTTCAGGCTACGTTTTTCCAACCAGTTTTGTCTAAAATCCAGTCAGCAATTTAGAAGAATTGCTGAAATTGCAGATAGAAATTTAGAAGAATTGCTGAAATATGTTAAAATAGAAGATCCATGTGTAAGATGTGTAAGAGGTGAGGTTGGGCAGATTGAATGTGAGCGGAAAGCCTAGTGATGCACAAACTAAGGTGCAAGATGGAGATATCCATCTTCCCGGTGCAATTCAAAAACCCTATCAGACGTGACTTTCTTTTTAAGGAAGTCAAAATTGCCGTTGAGAACGGACCTGGGCACCCCTAGAAATATTCCTCTCTGTTACAAACCACCATCTATCAACCAAAGCTTGATCAACAACATTCCCAAGAACATAGCGGAGGATACCATTGGGGGTTGGTGGTGTTAATTATATCTGTAACCTCAATAGTATGTGACTGTATACTGCCAGCTGTCCTGGCCAGCTATACGATTGTTTCTTGATTTTCTTGATTTGTTGAAGCTTATTTAGCTCAGCTCTTTTCCCTTAATGAATTGTGCTCTACTCATTCTTGTTTCCAATTTCGTCTTCTCTGTATTATCTTCTTTGCTTCTCATTTCGTCATGGTATTAGAGCTTAGGATGTAAGTCTCTTCACAGTGCTTGGAGAGCAGCCCGATCATAAGAAGAAGAGCACAGAGCTTACATCTTTTCGTAGACAAGAGCACAGGACACAAGATTCTTCACAGAGCTTGGAGAGTAGTCCGAAGTATGCTCAAAAGATCATTGGAGACAAAAAGCGTGAGGAAGCAGAGCTGCAGAAGGATGAAACACTTAAAGATTCGCAAGCATTTAAAGAATTCGTGAAATTCTTTCTTCAAAAGGAAGTTTGAAGAAGCAACAAAGGAGAAGCTACTTTAGTCGTAAGATTGGACGTGGGAATAGATCTGAGCCTTTAATTAAGCTCAGAAACGATAAGCCTTTAGATAAGGTGATTTTTTTTTTCAGCCGTAAGATCTGAGCGAGAGCAAGATCAGTCGTCAGATCAAGCAAAGCTTAAGTCACGACCGTCAGATCTCATTGGAGAGAGATCGACGGTGGGGAGGCATTACGGGGATCGGGAAGGAAATTAAAGTTTGTGCATGTTGTGAGCCCGCAATCCCTCAGGATCATTGATCCTGCTAGATCAACAGATCAACGGTGGATATCGATCCCACTATGAATGAGCATCTTCGCTTTGCGGAGATCGAGAAGGAAATTAAAGAGTGAGCGAGTTGAATCTCCACAATCACTCGTGGTCGTTGATCTTCAAGCAAGGGACACGTGTCAGACGATCTTGTACTCTGGGATGAAGGAAGCAGAAGTTCAGTAAAGAACTCCCGAAGGCCTGAAGCTTCGAAGAGCCAGAGTAGATCCAGACCATTGATCGAAGTGGACACGTGGTAGGAGATCCTGCACTCCGACAGATAACCACTTCGGAAGAAAGATAGATGCGAGAAGCGAGAACTCCCGAAGGCTTGAAGCCCAGATTTCATATGGACCGTCCATCAACGAGGACACGTGGCACCACTTCAGAGACTTAGCACTCCAGAAGGTTTTGCAGAGCGAAGCACTAGAGCAATAACTACCTGAAGTCCCGAAGTAAATCTGAGCCATTGAAGGATGAGGACACGCGTCGATAGATCTGACACTCTGGAAGGTTAACACTTCAGAGGTTTGTGGTGTTGTGAACCTTGGAACACCCGAAGCCCGAAGTTTCGAAGTAATTCTCGATCGTCCAAATCAAGAGGACACGTGGAGGCAGATCTCTCACGTCGGAGATACGGCACTCCGGAGGATTGTAAGAACTATGCATTGAAAAGGCCTGAAGATTGAACTCTTGAAGTAATTCTGGACCGTTGATCTCAAATCAACAAGGATCGTTGATCTTTGCAGCAGGTAAGAAAGGAATATCACCCGAAGGCTTGAAGTCCAGAAGTAATTGTGGATTGTTGATCTCAAATCAACGAGGACCATAGATCTTTGAAATAATTTCGTTATTCAGCCATTCGACTATTTGGAGAAATTGAGACCTTTAGCGTCGAAACGCCCGAAGCCCAAAGACCCGGAGTGCCTGGTTTTCAACCCTCGGTCACATGAGAAGCTAAACTTCAATTTTTTTTTGGCTCTCGAGTAAACTCAGAAAGCCCAATTTCATCATTTGAGGGGCTAAAGTTGCTAAAGAACAGAGCTCAGATCTCTAACTCCGTAGATCTCGCGCTTAGATAGTCATATCCAGCGAGATCAAAGTTAAAGAAGTCGTCTACCCCATGTTTTTTGGCCCGAAGTTACACAAAGGATTTCGTGGACCTGGTTTAACGCGTAGGAAATAGGTAAGCATGCAAATCTCTAACAATTTTTTTTGCTTAATTTTTTTTCAAGATGACCACCTCTAGCAATTTAGGACCGATTCTTCTTGGAAAGAACTATGAGTTTTGGTCTCTTAGAATGAGATCCCTTTTAAAAGAACAAGAGTGTTGGGATGCAGTGGATCTTGGCTATGTGGAACCAGATCCAACAGACCTTGCTGCCATGGCAAATCAACAGAGAATTGCTCAGGCAACATAGAGGAACAGAGAGAATAAGGAAAAATTATGGATTCAAAACTCAGTGGATCACTCGATTTTCTCAAAAATCATAGGCGATGTTACTTCAAAACAGGTCTGGGACATCCTTAAATCAGCCTACCAAGGAAATGACAGGGTCAAAACTGTCAAGCTGCAAACCTTGAGGATGCATTTTGAGACTTTAAAAATGACAGAGTCTGAAAACATTGATCAATTTATGACCAGAGTCATGGGAATTGTAAACCAGATTAGATTGACTGGTGAAGTCATCCCTGATCAGAGAATCGTTGAGGAAATCCTCAGAAGTCTTCCAAAGAAATTTGAAATGGTTGTTGCAACCATCCTTGAATCCAAGGATCTGTCAAATTTTTCAACAGATGAATTAATGGGCTCTCTGTTGTAATGTCCCCCACCTCTTAGAGAGGTGAAGAGGAGACTCAGTGGCCTGGGCACCCCCACTAGGTCATAGTCTTACACTGAAGGGGCAAGTCAATGAAGCTAAAAGCTATATTTTTAAGTTGACTTAAGAAAGGAAAAGGGATTAAAGGTAAAAGATAACTCAACAGAAGAATAGAAGATTAACCTTGGGAGTTAACTTAACTCAACAGAGGATTAGAAGAAAAATGTATAAGTAAGAGGCTGGGGCACACCTATTATTCATTTTGGTTTTGGATTAGCATTTGCTATTGCTCTTGAGCATTCAGTTTGGGGGTTTTGCTGTACAAACCCTTGTGAGCAACTCAGTGGTGAAATATCCACTCACCTTGTTCCACAGCTTGGTCTCGAGGATGAAAGACTCCTCCACACCATTCTAGTCTCAGTTTATCTCCATCCAGCGCTTCGGAAGGTAGCAGACCGTACTGTTCTTGTGATTCCCGCAAGGGCACACCATCATCTAGAGGGCCTGGGGCCATTCCGACACCTGGGTTTTGTTTGCAGGGGCATGTTCATCAGTTTGAGGACTTTTCTAGAGGGTTATCATCCTCATATCATTATCTGCAGATTGGGACGTCTTGGAGCCATAGGGGGCATCCTGTGATTCAGAAAAACTCAGATCTAGAGAGATCTGCTTGTGATCTGGTCCTAAAACTTCTTCCACGGAATTTTCTTAGCCCGATCTACATTCTGGGAGAGTTTCAAGTCATTTGGAGTTGTTTCCCTACAGGGATGAGTGCATTGGGGTTTCAACTTTTCAGGAGGGTGCAACTCCCTTAGGAGGTTCATCAGTTGAAGGGGTTACACTTGGACGTTGGGCCTGAAACTTCTGGAGGAAGTCCCCACTGCCCTGATCTATCAGTGGGATGAGTTGGAGCTCATTTGGAGCATCTTGCCATCAGGCCGAATTATTGAGGGTTTCAGTCTCCACTTGGAGCGTGGCACTCTTCAGCTAGAGGGTTTGACATCCAGATCTGCTTGGTATTGGTCTTCATTACTTATTCAGCCTTTGGAGGCTTCTTTTGTATCGGCAGAGCATTTTGTAGCAGCTCATATCTAATGATTGTACGACCATCTGATGTTTATGACAGATCGGCCATCTATTGTATTTATTCTGCATAATAAAAAGGTTAGATCTTGTTTGTGCTTCTATATCTTGATTATGTTATGATCTTCATGTGTTGGATGAATCTTGTATGCACTTAATAACTCAATAAACACTTGCACAACAATAAATCAGTAGTAGTTAGTGATACCAAGCGAAAAAATTGGCTTGGGATCATTACAGTGGT
>ML835290.1:15969-33111 GCA_009831015.1 Picea engelmannii | reverse complement strand
CATCCATGGGGGGCAATACCTCAATAGGCGTGATGTGTTGACCGAGGGTTTTCTTAAGGCATGAGACATGAAAAACATTGTGAATTCTGCTACCCTGTGGAAGCTCCAGCTCGTAAGCCACGACCCCTATCCTCCTGCTGACTCTGTAGGGTTCAAAGAAACATGGCTGCAGTTTCTCCGCTCCGCTTCTTTTAATGGAAGCCTGCCTGTATGGTTGCAACCTCAAGTAGACTAAATCGCCAACCTCAAAAGTCCGGTCAACTTTGTGCTTGTCTGCTTGGACCTTTTGTTGGTTTTGTGCCCTCTGTAGATGATCCTTCAACTCCATGATAATGTCTTGGCTCTGCTGTATCCAATCCTGTACCATCGCTGCCCTGCTGTCTCTGAATGCAATCTCTACAAATGATAAGGGATCATAGCTATACAAAGCTCTGAATGGAGACATGCCAATAGACATATGTTGGGTGGTATTGTAGCAATACTCTCCCAAATGCAACCATCTGACCCATGCCTTCTGTTGCCCTGCCACATAGTTTATGAGATAGCCTTCCACCCACTTGTTGAGTATCTCTATCTGTCCGTCTGTCTGCGGGTGATAGCTGGTGCTAGGGGTCAAGGCCGTACCAACCAACCAAAATAACTCCTGCCAGAAAGTACTCATAAACCTGCTATCCCTATCACTGTGCAACCTAAAAATCTCCCTGAAAAATAGTTCGGCCACCTGTGCTGCACTGAAGTCAGTAGCTATGGCAAAGAAGTGTGCAAAATTCGTTAACCTGTCCACCACTACGAATATGCAGTCCTTTCCTTGTGTCTTTGGCAGCCCTGTGATGAAATCCATGGATATGCTTTCCCATTTGTGCTCTGGAATGGGCAAGGGTTGCAAAAGTCCTACTGGGTGTGTGTGCTCGTCCTTATTTTCCTGACATGTCGCACACTCTTTGACGTGCATAATCACATCCTCCTTCAGCCCTTTCCATGAGAATCTCTCTCTCACCTGCCTGTACGTCTTGCTAATCCCCTGATGTCTGGCCATTGGTGAGTCATGGCATGCCTGCAATACCTTGGCCTTGAGGGCCGACCCAGAAACCAAGAAGATTCGATCTTTGTAGTAGATGAGGTCACTAATAACCTTGAAATCTTCATCTTGTGCCTGTTCGTCTAGAAGTTGGCACGCAAACTGATCCCCTGCAAACTCCATCACTAGTTGGTCTTTCCAATCAACTGTTATCCCTGTTATGGCAAGGATGGATGGTCTCCTGGATAAGGCATCTGCCACCACATTATTCTTTCCTTTGACAAACTCAATGTTGAAATCATAGGCCTGTATTCGGCTTACCCATTTTTGTTGCCTCTCGTTCAAGTCCTTCTGTTCCAGTAAGTATATGAGACTGTTATGATCTGACTTGACAACAAACCGAGCACCTACCAAGTATTGCCGGAATTTGGCTAATGCATGCATGATAGCCAACATTTCTTTATCATAAATGTTGTAGAGTAGCTCAGGACCCCGAAGTTTCTGGCTCTCGTAGGCAAGAGGGTGCCTCTTCTGCATCAGTACGGCCCCTATTCCTTCCCCGGATGCATCACACTCCAAGGTAAATGGAAGACTAAAATCTGGAAGAGCTAAAACCGGGCATGTACTCGTCACCTTCTTCATCTTGTCCATCGTTTTTTGAGCCTCCTCGTCCCACTTGAATGCTCCCTTCTTAGTCAAATCAGTCAAGGGTGCACATAATTGAGAGAATCCCTTGACAAACTTCCTATAGTATGAACACATTCCCAGAAATCCTCTCAACTCTGTGAGTGTCTTAGGAGTGGGCCATTCCATGATGGCTTCAATCTTCTCCTGACGCACTTGTACCCCTTTTGCTCTAATAATGTGTCCTAGATAATGGACCTCTGTCATTCCAAACTCACATTTGGACTCCTTAGCATACAGCGACTGTTCCTCCATAATTGACAAAATCTGGTCCAAATGCCTAAGATGCTCCTCCCATGTTCGACTATAAATAAGCAAGTCATGAAAGAATACTAACAGGTGCTTCCTTAGCTGCTTGTTGAATACATGGTTCATACATGACTGGAACGTAGCAGGGGCATTGGTTAACCCAAAGGGCATCATCAAAAACTCATAATGACCGTAGTGACATCTAAAAGCTATTTTTGAGATGTCTTCCTCCCTCATCTTGATTTGATGGTAGCCAGAACGAAGGTCAATCTTAGTGAAGTAGACGGCCCCATGCAATTTGTCCAACAGTTCATCAATCCTTGGTATTGGGTACCTGTTTTTGATGGTATTTTTGTTCAAGGCCCTGTAATCAATTCACATCCTCATAGTGCCATCCTTCTTTTTCACCAACACTACTAAAGAAGCAAAAGGACTACTGCTGGGCCGGATGTGTCCCATGTCCAGAAGTTCCTTGATGGCTTTTTCTATCTCATCTTTGTACTTCTTGGGATGTCTGTACGGTGTGGTGATCATTGGTTTGGCCCCTTCCTCTATCTCAATAATGTGCTCAAAAACTCTATCCGGTGGAACCCCCGGAGGAATAGCCCCAAACACCTTGTGGTGTTTGTCAAGAATTTCCTTAATTTCAGGAGTGTAATGAACCTTGCCCTGTTCATCCACACGTGTCACAACCCTGCATTCGGCTGCATATACTATTTCATCTCTCCGGAAGATGGCTTCCATTCTCTTGGCTGTGACTACCTTTGCAACATTCCCTGTCATGCCCCGAAGTACTGCCTTACGTCCACCCTCTTATGTGAACGACATTTCCATCGTTTTGTAGTTGGTGGTGATAGGCCCTAATGTGCTGAGCCACTAAACTCCTAAGATGATGTTGGTATCCGGTAGATCCATGAAATAGACGTCCTGTGTCAACTCATGCCTTCCCAAGGTAAGCTTTAGGCCTGGAATATATCTGTCACAAGGCATGGTGCTTCCTCCTGCAACCTCCACTTTGAATCCTTCAAATTCTACTGTGGGTATGTGTCTTCTCTTCAATAATGCTGCATCAATGAAGTTGTGGGAGGCTCCTCCATCAATCAGGACCGAGACTCTCTGTCCCTGCAAGACCCCCCTCATTCGGAAAGTGTTATACTTGGGTAGTCCACTGATAGATGCCAGGGTGGCCATACCATCATGTTCTGTAATTTGTTCTTCTTTTGTTGCCTCAGTGGTTTCTGCCTCCATGTTCTGTATCTGTCCAATTTCATCTTCTTCTTCGTCATCTGAGGTGACCTCAATGTAATGTACCTGTCCACGTCCCATGCACTTGTGGGAAGGATTCCATGGTTCCTTGCATGTGAAGCAGAGTTGCTTCCTTCTCAGTTCTCTGTTATCATCTATTTTTCCACGGCCCCTGTCATAACCCTTAGGGTCACGTCCTCCCTAGTTTATTGGAGGCTTTTGATCTCTTCCACCATTGTTAAGAGGAGGTCTGGGTATGAATTTTGGTTTAGCAGCTAGACCCAAGTCCCTCGTCTTCCAAATGGCCTCCTGTAGGTTAGTAGGCTTGAATGCCTTTACCCAACCCTTCAAGGGTTCCATCAACCCTTCTGTGAAAAGCATCATGAGTCTGGTTGGAGACATATCTTGCACCATCACTGCCAACCTCTGGAATTCATCAATGTATGCTTCAGCCGTACCTGTTTGTTTGAGTTGGGTGAGCTCCCGGAAATGTAGCTTAGGATCTCCTTGATCAAATCTGTCAATGAGCCTCTGAGTGAATTCTGTATAGGATACAATCTGGTTGTGGCCGAGTGTGGTGAGCCCATGATACCACCAGTCGTGTGCCTTGCCATCCAAGTACATAGTGGCAAACTTTATGGCCTCCATCTCTCTCATGGGGTTAAGCTGCAGGTAAGTATCCAGCTTCTACACCCACGCTTGTGCTGTCATCTTAGCTATACCATCAAAGTATGGAATCTCTATCTTCCCTGCCCTTCGCTCAAACTCAAAGATGCCCCTATGGTTCATCCTAGGCTGGTTTCTGAACCTGAGTTGACAATACTGGTCTAGGGACATCTGTCTTTGCACTTTCATATCCAAGTTGTAGTATTCCCTGGTACTCCTGGCTAATTGTTCCACAAAGTCTTCAACTTGTTCCTGTTGCCCTTGCTCATCTGTGAATGTGGGCATGTATGGTCTAGGGTTAGCTCTGCTACCTGAGTGTTGGCCTAGCTGTTCATCTGTGAACACTGACATGTATGGCCTATTATTGGCCCTGCTACCCATATGCCCATGGAATGTGCCACCTCCCAGACTTCCTTCAGATCTCGGTGCTTTCTCCGAGTTATATATGACTTCCTCATGGGTTCCACTAAAACCCCCAGCCTCCTTATTCCCATACATATCAGGATCCTTGCCTCGATGGGTTACTTGCATCAGAAGGTCAGTTATCCTGGTTTGTTTCTCGTTCATTTTCTGTAGATTCTCATCAACTTTCTTCAAGGTTTCATAGATTTCGGCCTGTCCCCTTCTGTTGGTTTCCTGATACTCATCCAACTGTTGGACCAATGTGCTTTCTCTGATGTTCATGTTTTGCTGGAACTTACCAAATTCGGCTACTAATAGAGCCAAGCCCTGAGGCTCATGGTCATCCCCTGACCCTTCCATTTCTGCCTCTGTTTCACTGTTGTTTTTCTTCCTCCGACCCATAACAATTCCACTGTACCTATGCATGCGCCGATCTCTCCACGGGCTTGGAGGATCGATGCTCTGATACCACTGTAATGATCCCAAGCCAATTTTTTCGCTTGGTATCACTAACTACTACTGATTTATTGTTGTGCAAGTGTTTATTGAGTTATTAAGTGCATACAAGATTCATCCAACACATGAAGATCATAACATAATCAAGATATAGAAGCACAAACAAGATCTAACCTTTTTATTATGCAGAATAAATACAATAGATGGCCGATCTGTCATAAACATCAGATGGTCGTACAATCATTAGATATGAGCTGCTACAAAATGCTCTGCCGATACAAAAGAAGCCTCCAAAGGCTGAATAAGTAATGAAGACCAATACCAAGCAGATCTGGATGTCAAACCCTCTAGCTGAAGAGTGCCACGCTCCAAGTGGAGACTGAAACCCTCAATAATTCGGCCTGATGGCAAGATGCTCCAAATGAGCTCCAACTCATCCCACTGATAGATCAGGGCAGTGGGGACTTCCTCCAGAAGTTTCAGGCCCAACGTCCAAGTGTAACCCCTTCAACTGATGAACCTCCTAAGGGAGTTGCACCCTCCTGAAAAGTTGAAACCCCAATGCACTCATCCCTGTAGGGAAACAACTCCAAATGACTTGAAACTCTCCCAGAATGTAGATCGGGCTAAGAAAATTCCGTGGAAGAAGTTTTAGGACCAGATCACAAGCAGATCTCTCTAGATCTGAGTTTTTCTGAATCACAGGATGCCCCCTATGGCTCCAAGACGTCCCAATCTGCAGATAATGATATGAGGATGATAACCCTCTAGAAAAGTCCTCAAACTGATGAACATGCCCCTGCAAACAAAACCCAGGTGTCGGAATGGCCCCAGGCCCTCTAGATGATGGTGTGCCCTTGCGGGAATCACAAGAACAGTACGGTCTGCTACCTTCCGAAGCGCTGGATGGAGATAAACTGAGACTAGAATGGTGTGGAGGAGTCTTTCATCCTCGAGACCAAGCTGTGGAACAAGGTGAGTGGATATTTCACCACTGAGTTGCTCACAAGGGTTTGTACAGCAAAACCCCCAAACTGAATGCTCAAGAGCAATAGCAAATGCTAATCCAAAACCAAAATGAATAATAGGTGTGCCCCAGCCTCTTACTTATACATTTTTCTTCTAATCCTCTGTTGAGTTAAGTTAACTCCCAAGGTTAATCTTCTATTCTTCTGTTGAGTTATCTTTTACCTTTAATCCCTTTTCCTTTCTTAAGTCAACTTAAAAATATAGCTTTTAGCTTCATTGACTTGCCCCTTCAGTGTAAGACTATGACCTAGTGGGGGTGCCCAGGCCACTGAGTCTCCTCTTCACCTCTCTAAGAGGTGGGGGACATTACAACAGAGAGCCCATTAATTCATCTGTTGAAAAATTTGACAGATCCTTGGATTCAAGGATGGTTGCAACAACCATTTCAAATTTCTTTGGAAGACTTCTGAGGATTTCCTCAACGATTCTCTGATCAGGGATGACTTCACCAGTCAATCTAATCTGGTTTACAATTCCCATGACTCTGGTCATAAATTGATCAATGTTTTCAGACTCTGTCATTTTTAAAGTCTCAAAATGCATCCTCAAGGTTTGCAGCTTGACAGTTTTGACCCTGTCATTTCCTTGGTAGGCTGATTTAAGGATGTCCCAGACCTGTTTTGAAGTAACATCGCCTATGATTTTTGAGAAAATCGAGTGATCCACTGAGTTTTGAATCCATAATTTTTCCTTATTCTCTCTGTTCCTCTATGTTGCCTGAGCAATTCTCTGTTGATTTGCCATGGCAGCAAGGTCTGTTGGATCTGGTTCCACATAGCCAAGATCCACTGCATCCCAACACTCTTGTTCTTTTAAAAGGGATCTCATTCTAAGAGACCAAAACTCATAGTTCTTTCCAAGAAGAATCGGTCCTAAATTGCTAGAGGTGGTCATCTTGAAAAAAAATTAAGCAAAAAAAATTGTTAGAGATTTGCATGCTTACCTATTTCCTACGCGTTAAACCAGGTCCACGAAATCCTTTGTGTAACTTCGGGCCAAAAAACATGGGGTAGACGACTTCTTTAACTTTGATCTCGCTGGATATGACTATCTAAGCGCGAGATCTACGGAGTTAGAGATCTGAGCTCTGTTCTTTAGCAACTTTAGCCCCTCAAATGATGAAATTGGGCTTTCTGAGTTTACTCGAGAGCCAAAAAAAAATTGAAGTTTAGCTTCTCATGTGACCGAGGGTTGAAAACCAGGCACTCCGGGTCTTTGGGCTTCGGGCGTTTCGACGCTAAAGGTCTCAATTTCTCCAAATAGTCGAATGGCTGAATAACGAAATTATTTCAAAGATCTATGGTCCTCGTTGATTTGAGATCAACAATCCACAATTACTTCTGGACTTCAAGCCTTCGGGTGATATTCCTTTCTTACCTGCTGCAAAGATCAACGATCCTTGTTGATTTGAGATCAACGGTCCAGAATTACTTCAAGAGTTCAATCTTCAGGCCTTTTCAATGCATAGTTCTTACAATCCTCCGGAGTGCCGTATCTCCGACGTGAGAGATCTGCCTCCACGTGTCCTCTTGATTTGGACGATCGAGAATTACTTCGAAACTTCGGGCTTCGGGTGTTCCAAGGTTCACAACACCACAAACCTCTGAAGTGTTAACCTTCCAGAGTGTCAGATCTATCGACGCGTGTCCTCATCCTTCAATGGCTCAGATTTACTTCGGGACTTCAGGTAGTTATTGCTCTAGTGCTTCGCTCTGCAAAACCTTCTGGAGTGCTAAGTCTCTGAAGTGGTGCCACGTGTCCTCGTTGATGGACGGTCCATATGAAATCTGGGCTTCAAGCCTTCGGGAGTTCTCGCTTCTCGCATCTATCTTTCTTCCGAAGTGGTTATCTGTCGGAGTGCAGGATCTCCTACCACGTGTCCACTTCGATCAATGGTCTGGATCTACTCTGGCTCTTCGAAGCTTCAGGCCTTCGGGAGTTCTTTACTGAACTTCTGCTTCCTTCATCCCAGAGTACAAGATCGTCTGACACGTGTCCCTTGCTTGAAGATCAACGACCACGAGTGATTGTGGAGATTCAACTCGCTCACTCTTTAATTTCCTTCTCGATCTCCGCAAAGCGAAGATGCTCATTCATAGTGGGATCGATATCCACCGTTGATCTGTTGATCTAGCAGGATCAATGATCCTGAGGGATTGCGGGCTCACAACATGCACAAACTTTAATTTCCTTCCCGATCCCCGTAATGCCTCCCCACCGTCGATCTCTCTCCAATGAGATCTGACGGTCGTGACTTAAGCTTTGCTTGATCTGACGACTGATCTTGCTCTCGCTCAGATCTTACGGCTGAAAAAAAAAATCACCTTATCTAAAGGCTTATCGTTTCTGAGCTTAATTAAAGGCTCAGATCTATTCCCACGTCCAATCTTACGACTAAAGTAGCTTCTCCTTTGTTGCTTCTTCAAACTTCCTTTTGAAGAAAGAATTTCACGAATTCTTTAAATGCTTGCGAATCTTTAAGTGTTTCATCCTTCTGCAGCTCTGCTTCCTCACGCTTTTTGTCTCCAATGATCTTTTGAGCATACTTCGGACTACTCTCCAAGCTCTGTGAAGAATCTTGTGTCCTGTGCTCTTGTCTACGAAAAGATGTAAGCTCTGTGCTCTTCTTCTTATGATCGGGCTGCTCTCCAAGCACTGTGAAGAGACTTACATCCTAAGCTCTAATACCATGACGAAATGAGAAGCAAAGAAGATAATACAGAGAAGACGAAATTGGAAACAAGAATGAGTAGAGCACAATTCATTAAGGGAAAAGAGCTGAGCTAAATAAGCTTCAACAAATCAAGAAAATCAAGAAACAATCGTATAGCTGGCCAGGACAGCTGGCAGTATACAGTCACATACTATTGAGGTTACAGATATAATTAACACCACCAACCCCCAATGGTATCCTCCGCTATGTTCTTGGGAATGTTGTTGATCAAGCTTTGGTTGATAGATGGTGGTTTGTAACAGAGAGGAATATTTCTAGGGGTGCCCAGGTCCGTTCTCAACGGCAATTTTGACTTCCTTAAAAAGAAAGTCACGTCTGATAGGGTTTTTGAATTGCACCGGGAAGATGGATATCTCCATCTTGCACCTTAGTTTGTGCATCACTAGGCTTTCCGCTCACATTCAATCTGCCCAACCTCACCTCTTACACATCTTACACATGGATCTTCTATTTTAACATATTTCAGCAATTCTTCTAAATTTCTATCTGCAATTTCAGCAATTCTTCTAAATTGCTGACTGGATTTTAGACAAAACTGGTTGGAAAAACGTAGCCTGAAAAAGTTCAAAAATAATAATGTTTAGGCTACATATTTTTGGGAGACATTTCTGGTGTCTTGGTAAGTAAGGTGTTTCTTGATAAACCTCTTTTGTTTTCAGCATTTCTTAGAGAAACTGTTCCCATCACTCACTCTGTTTTCTAAAAATAGATTTGTTTTGATGCTGCCTACATTCCTCTCTATAATCAAGACCAAAACTCTAAAGTTAGAATTGGTTCACCAACAAACTTTATATAGCCATATCCCATTTTCTTTTCCTCTTATCCATTAGATGGTATTATTAAAACTTGAGTGTTTAAGCCTGGCTGTGAACTTGTGGAGCTGATGTTGCTTTTCTCTATTGTTTAAAGTCTGCCATAATACGGTTCTCATAAGATAAAGGTAACTTTTATGACAAAAATACCTTGTACTCTATTAAATTGCAGAATAAAGTTTTATTACTTCCAATTCAAACTTTTCAATAGAGAAGATTTAATGTGTGTACATATGAACATATGTATGTTCATCCGCCTGCCTCTACATGTATTCTATCTTCAACGAACTGTTGGACTTTGATAGTATCGAGCGTCCATGACCTAATGCATCACTAGGTACAAGATGCCAAATTCTTTATAATCTGGAAGTGAACTTGCAGATTCTCTCTCTTACTTGGTAGGAGGCTTCATTTTCGCTACACAATGATTATATGGTTAAACATGGAAATTTTGTATTCACATAAATATTTGTGAGCTTGGATTTTTATGACTTTCAAGCTTTTGTCGGATAGAAAACTTTTGAACGTGCATTCAAGTTAGTTTTGTAATTTCAGATTATTTGTTTCTTGAAAGAGCAGCTGTAGACTAGTTTGTTGAAACTGCATTATCTATGTTAAGATTTTGCTGGATGAAACTGCAACTCACTGGATTTTTTTTCTCCCCCAAAACATTGTTTTTTCATAGCTGTTTGTAAGAACTGTTAGTTTGGCTGAAATAATAACGCTCCCTGTGGAAGATGTTAGAAAGTTTCCATACTGCAGAAACTTCAGTGTGGTTACAAATGACGCACAATATTTATTGGTTTGTCCAAAGTGTTTGCTATGATCAGCAATTCTGTTTGGTCTCAGTTAAGTTTATTTTCTGTTTTGTTTCTGTTAACTTTGTTTTCTGTAGACTTTGTTTGCAACGGTTCCAACAATTTAATGTTCCATTGCATATATGTCGGATATTTTGGATATTTTGCACTTTTATTGGCATTTACTTAATGTTCCATTGCATATATGTCGAATATTTTGGTTCAGTTTTGTATTTTCCATTGCATATATGTCGAATATTTTGGTTCAGTTTTGTATTTTTATTGGCATTTACTTTCAGATTGATTTGTACTGCTCGGTACATATATTTGGTTGATATCAAACCTGCCACAACCAAAACCATGATTGGTTGATCATGTTTCCTTGGTATTATACACTATAAAAATGTATTAACCACTAAAATACTTTTCGCACCCAAAAAATTAATACCATCCAATGCCTACAGAGTGGCTTTTAGAGCAATTCAAGTTGAGACAACATTCGAAATCTAGCATTTCCTTTGTTGGGCAATACATTAGAGCATATTTCCAATTTGAACATTATAAACTCATTCGATGTCAAATATATGTTTACAGTTTAAAAACCAAAATTGATAGCCAAAATTTACTTTGGCTTTGGTCCAAATCTCAATAGAATATGAATGTGGACATCATAAACTCACTTGATCTCAGTGTATGTTTGGGAGTCTTGACTATCTCTCTTTCTCTTTATGTATAATTATGTTAAATTTAGGATTTGCCATTTATTGTACTTTATCCGGTTTCTGCTTTTCATTTATGGGGAACATAGTTGTTTGATTTATATGGGAGTTTGTATGAGATATGTTATATAATTAGTTAATATAAAATAAAAACAAATATTATATTGTTAGAAAGTTTTTTGGATAAATATTATGCATGAAGTTTTGAAACATTTAACTTTTTGAGTGGACACTCCACCTATCATTAGGGACAAATGAAGCTAATACATTGAAGAAGAGTGTTAAGGTTCGAATTTATAGGAGGAAAAAAATATAGCCATTGGGATAAAATATTAAATTATTAAGGTTAACTATTGGGATAAAATATTAAAGAAATTCATAGAGAATTAAACAGTAACGCATTGAAGGAAGGGTAATTTAAAGAAAAATAAATGTAAGATTGATAGAGGATAGAGTAATGAAAAGTAATGAAAATAAAACTAAATTTCATAACTTTTTATTACCCTATTTGTAAGGTCTCCCACGACACCCACCAAGCGTGCACGCTCCTTGGGAAGATTCGGCGACGGAATCGACGAAGAGCACAAGGAAGAAGTGATCGGTTGAGCGAATGAAGATATTTGGGTGTGGGCAAGAGCACCTTGGGCGCACAATGGTAACGTGCGACACCACACACCTTACTTGTCTTAGAACGATTGACGAAGACTTGGGTTGTGCTTGGGAAAGGGCGGGGAAAGTTGGGAGAATTCCCAAGGAGTGGACCCGTATTCTCTTGACAACATGGGTGCGTTGAAAAGGTTGGACAAACAGATCGGCACACCCATGAGGTGTCACGACGATCGAAATGAAGAGTGCATAAGGCAAGGGATGCACGCCCAAGGATGGGGCGCACCGATCCAAGAGACAAACGATTGATGGGTGCACAAGCTTTGGATGGGTACACCGGGTTCATGGAGGGGAACGAACAGTTGGTTGAGTGTCGGTTCACAGAGGGGCACAACACACCAAGAGACATGACGTTTCACACAAGTGAATCTATGAGTCCATATAAAATCAAGAGTGCACAACCAAAGAAGGCATAAATAATTTTTGGCAAGAGATTTGGAGAGCAAGTATGAGGCAAATCTGCGATAATGAACCGAGGAAGAGTTGCCAAGATGGAAGACAAGTAGCCAAGAGTTGGACATTTTGGGAAGTTTTGGGGAAGTCCGAAAACACAGGTCTGTGGAGGCATGTGTGAGGTAGAACCAAAATCTGTGTTAGCTTGGTGAAGTTCTGTGGAAATGAAGGGACAACAATTCTATGGTTGTGGGCACGTTTGAGGTGCACCGCAGGTGGTTGCGGAGATGGTTGTGATAGAGAGTCTTTGTGTGATGAATCTATTCTTGGGTGCCTTGGTGAGGTGATGCAAGTCATTTGACTCTGCCTATAAACCGAGCCAGTAGAGCTCATGTTGTAACTGTTTTGCAATAAAAAAGACTTAGTCGGGTGTTAGACATGGTTTGTGTCGCCAACACTATTTATTTGTTTGTCTTCATTTTCGTTCCGCAGTTATTCTCTTAGATTCTCATATTCATGGATGCATGCTTAAATAAGGACCAAGTGTTAAATTGTGTTAACAATTGTCTAAGTAAGAAAGAGTTGCACTAGAGTAGGAGTGTGACTCACTAATAGCCTAGAACAGAGTATGGGTATGCTCTAGGTGAAGAGGCGTAGTCCAAACAAAGTATTCTTGGTGTGCCAAGCAACCAAGTAAGAACTATTGTGCTGCCACACGCTCTCAGGAGGTGAACGATCACAAGATCTATTTGGGCATCCCATGGGGTCGTGATAGGTGGTATTGGAGCATATTTAGCTCTTCACCACTACTACAGTCGAAACAATGGTGGAGGAGCGACACACTTGTTGGAAAGGCATTCTGGGCACAAGTTTGGTGAAGGGTTCGGGGGACTAACCCATTGCAGAGGCAACCTGAGTGCAGACTAGGTGGTTTGTGAAGGAAGTGAAAGGAAGAGTTGCGGACGAAGCCATGACTGGTGTACAAACCTGGGCGCACCCTTGAGCAGACCAAGAGCATAGTTTCGTGGGTGAACTGTGCACTTGGGAAAGGTGGACGAACGCAGGACTGTCATAGAACTTATCGTAGACCCGAAAACGAAGTGGAACGCAAAGATAGTTTGGCGTAGACCTTGGTGAAAAATTCAACAAGGTGGGTTGTTTCGTCACAGGTGGTTTGAGCCCAGCCATATGCACATACGCAAACCAAGGACAAGGTTCATGAGGGTGAATTGAGCACTTTGGTGTGTAGATGATCGCAGAACTCAATGTAGACTTGGGACAGTGTGGAGGAGTTGCGCGAAACTATTGAATAGGCCAAAGGTCGAGCAAGGAAATGGAAAGTGTAGGTGATGAAGCTTGGAAGCTCAAGAGAGACAATGTAACTCAATGATTCGAGAAACTCCAAGAGGCTTTGGAGAGGATGGATAAATATGATGCACATATAGAGTTTGAGATCAACAGACTGAAGGCATTGATGAGGAGGACTGATACTTTTCCGCAAGCTACATTGGGAGTGTTATCCCCAATTTTTAGGGATAACTAGGAGATCATGTCTCGAGGCCCACGGATCCTAGACATGGAGTACTGAGAGTAGGATTGACCTGAGCATGGCCCTGGAGGGCCCATCCTTTTCTTCTTCCATCATCTTTGTCTTGTCAGCAAAAGCAACATCCATCACCATCAGCTTGGTCCTGTATCAGAAGAGGTTCTTGCTCCATGAGGTAATTGGTCCAGGTATCATGGTATGTGTCACTTTTGATCAATGAAACCTTTAAATATATGCATCTGATTCCTTTTATCTCTAACAACTGCTTGGATCTTACATTAGCCCACTTGACCATGCTTAGGGAGATTGACAGGGTTCACTAGCAAGCATGTGCCCATAGGTTTTGGTTTGCCACTAGGGGGATTTCTGAAAAGTCATCGTCCGCTCCCATCATAGCACCACCATTTCATCTTGTCTCATGCTCATTTATCCCATTCCCCTTGTCCGGGCATTGGGTTTACTTGTTTGTAGGATTGCACCTTATCTCGTGGGAAGAAGGGGCTAAAGGCCCAGAAGGTAAAAGCAGCTGTTAAAAGATAAAAGCCTAGAAATAAAACCTCGAGATGCTTCGCCCAGGGATCCCCAAGAAGCCAATAAAAGGCCTCTCAGCAAGAAACAAGAGGGACCTGAAAAATAACAAACAAGACCTAGTCAAGAGGATAGGGGGTCTCATCACGAGCCAACCTATTAGGTTCATGGGTACCTAACAGTATGACATTGCCACCATCTGGTTACCACGCCAGGGCAATGACCTTTGGTTGCATGGCTAAGGGAAAGGGGGTCTCATCACGAGCCAGCCTTCTCATCTCTGTGAAAGTGCTTGTGGATAACATTGTCAACTCTAGTCACCATGCCAAGGCAGTGTCCTCTGGTTAGCCCTTGAATAAAAAGAAAAAGAAGAAGAAAAAACAAAGAAAAGAATAAAGAAAGAAAAGAAGAAAGGCAAGAACGGGCTTGGAAAAAATGCATCCATGACAGGTACAACTCGCCTTCTACAAAGGCATCCACAGATAACATTATGCATCCTAGGCCTTCACTGCACCCACATGTCAGGACATCCCCTAGCCACATCACCTCACTTACATGGCTTGGATGAAATCTTCCTGGAAACTTTCCTTTTCTTGTGGATACTAGCCCAATAGGATGCCTTGTCTTTTTCTCTGATCTTGTATTGCAGGTTTTTGTAATGTCTTTGAGCTATTGACTGATGTATTAGGGTTTTTATGCATATGTTTAATAATATTGATGATGAAATGTGATTAACATTGTTGTGATCCCAGTGACTGATGAGCCCATGGAGGGCATAGCTTTTGATGTGCAGGACCATGCCCGGCGGACAGGTACCATTTGGACCAGTACACATGGGGAGATGATCAGTTCGGACCTCCATGGGGCTAAAGAGCCCACCAGATGGATGCTGAGACCCCATCAGGGGGCAAAGACAGGACGGTGGTTGATCATTGTTTTGCACCGGATAAGAAGAGGATGTTTCATCAGAGGAACTTTGGCAGAGCCCGGCCTAGGGGGATTGACCCACTTCCAGTGAAACGTTTGCCCTGGATGGCCCAGAACGTCACCTATGAGCTCATGATGTCACCTTGAGCGTGTGACAGTTTGACAGGGCAGTTGGCACGTGTAGCATGATGGAGAGGCCCAAAGAGGGCTAACCTTTTGCTCTTTATTGCGGCATTTGCCCTAAAAGGGGCTAACGTCTCCCTTAGAAGGGGTGACGTCTCACCTTTTGCTCAATTAGGTTTTCAAGAGAACATTTAATGTAGAAACAGTGTGATTTTGGTATTATGGCCTTGTCGGCCTTTTTATGACCTAAAAAAGTAAGTTAGGTCATTGATACACTATATATTGAGGAATTTTAGCCTCATTTTATCATGATTCATGACTCACTCATTAGTGAGGTCTGATTTTAGCGCCCTATTGGGGTTTTTGGCTGATTTAAGAAAGGCGCACTTGTTGAAGGAAGACTTTTTTTGGCATTTATGGTGTTTCTCTTGAAGGAAGGTGTTACAACTAGGGTTTGCATGGTTATTTCTTCATGAATTGTAAGTGTTTTCTCTGCAAAACTTCTTATTGAATGGTTTTAGTCTAAATTTATTGCATATTACTTATAAATTTGCTGAATCAAAACCCTAGGCGACAAGCACATTTAATTGGTCCTTGTCTCATGTCCCCTGATAGAGAAATTTTCAGTGACTGAAGAAGGAAGAGAGAGCCTAGCCATAGCTACACTCTCATTTCTTCTTCTCCCTGAGCTAGTCGTACTATCCAGAAGCCAAAGAGAGTGAGACGTCCTTGGCCTAGTTCTTCTACACCAGGGCCATACCATTCTAGGGTTTGCTGAAAAGGCCTTGTTGTAGCAACACCTTGCCTCTTCAAGCCCTCATTCTTTGGTTGTCTTTGCTTTATCTGGAGCTATTTGTTTTGCCAATTTGATCTAAAGAAGGAGGAGAGAGCATGAGGCCTTGCTTTAGCAACACCGGAGTGAGCCTCTCTCCCCTAGGGTTTTGTCTCTGAAGCACTGCTATTGCAGCACTTCAGAACCCTTCCCTCTAGTCTTTAGTCATCCTCCTTCAACTCTTGCGTCCTTCTTGTTGACTCCATTAAACCCTAAGGCACTGATCTAAGCCTCTAGCATTGAAGTGATTTGATCCAAAAACTCTCAAACTTCTTTCAAAACTGAAACTCTAACTAAACTAACCCTAACCTGCTAACCCTAGAATGTTGACGTCACCCTTGGTTATTTCATCTTGATGCAGCAACGTTTCATTTTATAAGCAATTGAATGGTAGTTAAAGGCATTTATTAGATGTTGTGTTGATTTGTTGCATTGAATGCCATCTCATTTTAGTATTTATTGAGGAAGTGATATTATTTTCATTGCTATATTGATAAACATTGACTTCGTCAATATTTATTGCCATAATTGCTTATTTAAATATTAGATAGTCATTAACATACATGAAGTGCTAACCAAGACCTGCATATATCAGTTTGTTGTTGTTTTGTTCTCGGGCAGGGACTCTACTTGGTTATTATTCATCTTTATTGGTTGTTTAATCGGGACTATCTTTTGGTGGTAACTTGTGAAGGGGGAAAACTTGTCTTTGACCTACTATTCTTTTGCCTCTTCAAAACTCCAGGTTACCGAGGACGTCTCCCTTGGGCCTAACCTCCCTAAAGAGAACGAACCTCCCCATTGTGGTGACATTGGGTGGGATAGGTTCCTATTACACCAGTTTGACCTACAAACTTCAAGCTTTTGTCCTCCCTACAAACTGTGCGATAACATTTTGGCGTCGTTGCTGGGGAACACTAAGTCAATTCTCCTCAAAACGACAAATCTTTTCGGTAAGCCTTGCCTCAAGAGCCTTATCTTACAAGCTTACCTGGCGACTCCACTAGGGTGTTTTCCCTTTTCTTTGATAATTTCAAGTAAACTATTTGACGACTCACAAACTAAAAAGAGGTTCAATAATCCTCCTTTGTCTTTCAGAAGGAAGCCTCCCAAGAACTCTCCTGTTGTCAAATCACTTTTCGGGAAGAGCCTTCCTTTAAGAATCATGTCTATCTCTCAGACCGCTACAACGAACCCAACCAACAATCAAAGACAATGGTCATCTACTCTTTTCAAACCGTTAGACATGTCAGCCATACCAGGCTACCCTAGGCAAATGCCACCCAAGTATGAGAAGTGGTTGCCTAAATTTACCG
>ML835289.1:19038-48575 GCA_009831015.1 Picea engelmannii | reverse complement strand
AGGTTATTTGTATAGGTTTGGTGCATGGTTGATGCACTTGTTCATGGTACAGGTTGGTGCATGTTTGATGCACTTGTTTATGGTACAGGTTGATTGGTATAGGTTTACAACAGTATATCTCACAGTGATAGTGTGATAGTGGTTCCATCATTCTACTTATACGTCAGGGCGGTTGGACGGGGCAAGTACAGGTGGTTGTATCCACCTTACGATTGTAGCGAGAGAACATAAGGGGTTTTATCCTCCTTCTGGTTGTAGCTAGAGAATTTATGAGTTGGATCTTTCCTCAGGTTGTAGCCTGAGAAACTAGGGGGTTGGAGCCTCCTTCCAATTGCAGCTGGAAAACAAAGGAAGTTGGTGCTTCCAATGAATGTAATTCTTCAAGACATATAAGAAAAAAATTTCTGTGGTTTTCTCCCGCTTTGGGTTTCCACATAAAACACTAGTGTACTATGTATGTGTATGATTGTTCATTTGTTCATTTCTTATTTACTCTGCAGTTATTGGATGATAATGCTACATTGATATAACACTTGGATTATATGGTTAACATAGATTATTTCTCTATTACTTATTCACCCCCCCTCTCAGTAATCCAACACTATCATGCACCCCAAATAGAGATTGTATGCAAAAGTTATGCCCTTTGGAAGTTGACATACCAACTATCCCCATTGGGGCCCACAAAAATTTGGTTGTTTCATCTTCCGGGGTTAGGGTTTTGGATTTTGTTTATGTTAAAAAGGTCTATAGAGCCTCACTGTAATCATCATCATCATATTATTTCGAATGAGTGTAGCCATCACATCTCTTCTCAGAGATAAGATGCCACCATTCTAGTGAGTCATTCACTATGTAATTTTATAGTTTATGTACATTCTCTCATTAATAAAAAATTGTGCATTATTGTATTTCTATGTTTATTGCAATATCTTTGTATATTTCATTTTTATATCTATTCCTTCATTTCGTTCTCAAAATAATCCATATCAATGGTATCAAAGCAAGCTACTCCTTGTCGTTTCTTAGTGCATGTCCCTGACGAGGTCAGGTTATAGAGAGTTGGGTATCAAACTAGTTTCCCTTTAGTACAACCACTCTCGCTAGCCCAGGCAGAAGAAAAGAGAGACGCAGGAGTAGAAGATCCCATCAAGATGTTTCTTGTGGAAGCCCTCGCACAATAGAGTAACGAGATGTTGGAGAATTTTTCCCAAATCCTTCAATGATTGTTGACAATAACAAGTGCGTCTTCGTCAAGTAGTCACTTTGGAGATGCTACTCCATTCAAGGTACAAGTTAATTTTGATATTCATGTATTTGAAGGTCAGATCAATGCGGATGCTTTGAAAAATGGTTAAATTTACTAGAAGGTTATTTCTATGTTCACAATTTTTCCGATAGAGAAAGTATCGCATTTGTGCTCCTTAAGGCTCTCCCCATGTCAAACATTGGTGGGAAACTTACTAGGAGTAAAATTCCATGGAAGAGTCTAGAATGTTTGGGGTCGAGCCCACCTGGGATTTTTTTATGGATGTGGTCAAGGAGAAATATTACCCTATGGGAAAATATTATGAACAATACATGATATGGACCACCCTGCATCAAAATTGGAACCATACAGTTCTAGAGTTCACAAATACCTTCCATACCTTATGTACCAAAATGGTTATCAACGACTCTAAGAGGCATCTAGTTTTGAAATACCATGGGGCTCTACACAAGTACATTCAAACCAAAATGGAGTTTCTAGACATCTAATCACTGGGAGTCACTTATAGATATGCTATCAAAATTGAGCAAAAATTTAAGCATTATAACAAGCGAGAATTTGGGTCTGCAAATCCACAACAAACAAAGTATGGTAAAAAGACATCCCTAACTCATAGAATAACCAACCTCAATACAACCACTCCAAGCTGCAGGAAAAGAAGAGCAATGTGAAGATGAAGAAGGACACTGGGAAGTGGTGCAACTTCCAAAAAATCCCTTGGCACAACACTGATGAATGTCGTTGAAACAATCATTGGTGGTCTACCTCAAAGAAACAAAGTTGAGCCCTGACTTGGACTTCAATTGTGGAAATAATAAAAGGAGACAAATAATTTATGTAGAACCCATTGCTACTGTCACGATTGCAACAATCCAATTAGAAGAACCGGAGGATTCTGAGGAGAGCGAGTGCCTTTTCCATTCATAGATGTGGTTGAAGGAGACCTTACTGCATTTTGTTATTGATAGTGGAAGCAATAATAACCTCATCTTAGTAGAGGTCATCAAGCAGTTGGATTTTTCGACAACACCACACTTGCATCCATACGAAATCAGATGGATTTGCTAGAGACAATATATTCCTGTCAGCCAGCAGTGTTGTCTATCATACGATATCAATCCCTTTAAGGATGAGGTATTGTGTGATGTTTCCCCACTAGAATTTTTTGATGTTCTATTAGGCCATCCATATATGTGAAGGAGTCATATTGTTTATGAGTATCAACCCCTTTCTTCATTGTTACTTTGGGGGGTCAATCCCACAAGATACTAGAGGTAGTTATGACTATTGTCCTAACACACAATGTCGTAAAGTAATATATCATACCGTAAAGTTTAGCCTATTCACAGTCTAGTCAGAATATAAGGACACTCCAACCACTGCAACCTCAGCCCAAGACCCTTCTTTCCAGTAGAATCATATCAACAAAAATGTAGAAGAGCACCAATATATTCCTACTGCACCTACGGGGGTGACTTCACACTGCCCAGTCAAACCAAGTTATGATAAATACCTTCTTGTTCTTCATGCTGCATATTCACCGATAGATTCCTCCCACACTTAGGCAGATCATACAACCAGATTGGTTACACAAATCCAACCTCTCCAACACCAGGTTCATAACAACCTTCAACAAGCTAAGCATACCAACTTCTTCAACAAGGAAAGCATCACTCTAGGGTTCATATTTAACAAAATATTCACTGGGAACTTGATGAAATGGATACCATTTCTTCCTAAGTGAGGAGGATTGATCTAGGATAAAATCGACGGCCACCCATCTATTCCACTGGCTCAAAACAAGGGTTTCCACCTTGGCATTTTTTCTACAGCTTTTTTGGTCCTAACCTTACAGGGTCGTTTTGAGGCCCTAAACAAAAAAAATTGGTCCTGCCACAGTCACATTATAGAATTTATCCACATTGTGATGTCAAAATGCATAGCCCTCGGATATACCTTTCAAACAATCTATTGTGTGCCCCAAACATAGATCGTATGCAAAAGTTATGCCCTTGGGAAGTTGACGTACCAACTACCCCCATCGAGGCCTGCAAAACTTTTGGTGTTTCATCTTCTGGAGTTAGGATTTTGGATTTTATTTATGCTAAAAAGGCCTCTACATCCTCATTGTAATCACCATCATCATCTTCTTGCAAATGAGCGTAGCCATCACATATCTTCTCAGAGATAAGCTGCCACCATTCTAGCGAGTCATTCACTCTGTAATTTTACAATTTTTATACATTCTCTCATTAATAAAAAATTGTGCATTACTGTATTTCTGTGTTTATTGAAATATCTTTGAATATTTCATTGTTATATATCTGTCTTCATTTCATTCTCAAATTTGGATCAATGAGGAGGAAGATGCAAAGATCAATGACAAGCATGACCCTTCCTTTACAATTTATTTCAAGAAAAACTTGTGTCCCCCTCCCCCACTAACACGGGGAAGGAAATCAAGTTGAGAAAGGAAAAAGATGTGGAATCAAACATTTTCTTGGGTTATCAATGAACTATGGACTATAGCATGTTTAGTGGGGGGCGAGTTATCCAAAAGTGATAATTATGTTTTTCTTTTGCATTATTTTATGCAAGCAATTTGTTAGAATTTATTCTTGTACTCAGGAAGCAATAAGAATTAGTTATTGTAGGAAACTGGTTGGATCACTCTATTTCATCCTTTTTATGGGAGAGGGGTTACTCTATGAGTCGTTCTATTTTCTGAACTCATAAGACTATAATGCTTTTACTGTCATTGCTTAGATACAATGTTTTTCAATAAAATATTTCCTAATTTTGGTCTTAAAAATATCATATTATTAGGTATATATATTATTCTATATTAAAATGGATTAGATTTGAATTTTTTAAAGAAAAATGCATTAATTTAAATTAATAAATTTATTAAAAATAACATCTATTAATATGAAAAACATTTATTAATTTTCTCACAATTTTTTAAATATTAAATTAAAACAAAATTAAAAACAAATCAAAATATGAAATGTAACAATCTAAAATAACTGTGTATGCTTACTTTGTAAATATAGTTGTTGTAACTTTAAATAAATACCCTTTCAATAAGTACATATGAATGGAGATTGCATATATTAACACTAAGAATATGTGTATAGCAATATGTTATTTTGCGCCTATTAATTTTACCTTTTATAAGAAAAACAATCTAAATAAAAATTGTCCTTCCAATAGATTAGAACATGATATTTACAGTTTAGGAAATGAAGGTAATATCCTCTTTTGCTAGGATATTTTAATGCTAGAACAATAACTAATTAAGCTATTATTTTAAGCAATGATTTGACCCTAATCTACCATGGCTAAATGAAGACCATGTTTCAGCTAGTAGATAGAAAAGGAACTTTGAAGACTTGGTTGAGAATTTGTTTGGTACGAGCTCATCAAGATTTGCAGTTCTCAAGATCTAATAATTTGCAATGGTATAATGATGTTAATTCATAGACAAAGCCCCATGTTAAGTTTAAAACCCCTTATTAATCTCTAGATATTGAATTATTACATTTCTAGTGTTATATTTGTATGTAGGTTAGAACCCTTCATTGTACCTTTTTATTATAATTGTACCCTTTGTCTCCTATATATACCAAGGAGACCTAGTCTTAGGATTATATTATCTCATCTTATCTTGTCTTCTAAATTGGATATATTGTAAAAGTAGGTTCCCCTCTTGAAGTTAACTGTATTCATTGACTTGTTATAATTCTGAAGGCGTTGGTCCATAACATCCTGATCTCCAGAAATCCTTGACAACGATCTTCTAAAAATCCTACTACCAAAGAAGTATGCAAATGCAAGAAAGAAATTATTTGCTAAATAATTAAATATAACCAATTCAAATTCTACGTTATATTCAAGGAAAGATAAACATAATATCATTAAAATCATAAATTAACGAAAAGAATCGAATGAAAATGAGAGTTCTTTTATTGATAACAACAAAAGGGGATTGATTACAACATGTAACCACTGTAGCATGATCCCAGAACCAAGCTCCAAGTTCCTCCACCCAAGGCTTGAGATGATGAGGTCTACCTCCAAATTTTTGTGTCCTAACGGGTCCAAGGAATAAATGGCTTTCTTCCTGTTGAGATAAAGAGGAACACAAATATTGAGAACAATGGTTTTCAGGGGGGGAGACAATCTCACAAATATAGGGAAATAGGGGCTTGCAAAGCTATTAGGAAACTGCTAGCATAAGGTTTCATCTCTTTCATGATGCTTTTCCTCCATCCCAAGGCTCTCTTTTATACTCACTTTTGTTATTTGGAGTAGTTATGCATGGGCTATAGGAGGTCGAGAACCTAGGGAACTCATCAACTCCACAAGAATATCCAGATTTTTTTTTTGAGCCAATTAAACATGTGTGTGGGTTGCTAACTAGTAAGTCACGTATGTACATGAGTTGGTTTAAGGAGATTCATGTACATATTGAAAAATGGGATTTTTTAAAATGTTTTTAGGGAGGAAATGGGGGATTCATCTCCTGCAAATAGGGAAAGGGTTGTAAATGAGACCAAGGAGTCATCATGAGAATATATGGTGGAAAATGATGCTATAACATATGCCCCCTAATGTGTGAGGTCAGAAGAGAAATTGATGGCCAAAATACTTTACAAATAGTTATGAGATTGTCGAGGGGTCATTGGGTAGGAGTACTTGAAGACCAGTCTCAAAACCATACCTAAAACAACAATAAGATACTCTCTTATCAAGTTGGGAATTCCCATGCTTGAGTGTGATGTAAGCATGGCTGTGAAATCACGTACACTTTGGATCCATGAGTAATGAAATCATAACTGATTTCTATGGCCACAAAAACTATGCACAGTGGATCCATGTGATATATAGAAGCATAAATAATGGCCACGAAAAAATACATAGTGGATCCATGCCAAAAATGTAGATCATAGCCATGAATGGATAGAAAAGGGAGTTATGTCTCAGAATCAAACCGAGGACATATGGAATCAATGGAGTGAACAAATTGATCTTATACAAGTACCAATGTCAAAAAGGGTGGTACAATCAAATTCAGGTCTGAGTCTACACTATTTGAATAAATGTGTTGAATTCAAACATAGTGAGACATTGTTTGATTACCGGTCATTAATGTATACCGTTAACAAATGTGAAATAACCCACTGATGATGATAATGGGTGCCAAGGTACCTAGTACAATCTAACAAACGTGAATACATGAGTCGATGTCAAACACCTCATAGAATTTATCAAAAAGGGGAAATTAATGTATTCCCACTATCAATAGTGATGGAACCTACCATTGATGACTGCAATCCCCAAGGTACTAATAATAACTCTAAATATCTACCCTAGAATAATATGTGCTAACATCGATAGGAAAAAATCCATTGGAAGGAAGGCATTAAGGAATCCTCCATCATCCGGCATGAGGGGTAGTAGGAGGCCAAAGATTTGGAAGGATTTGGATGAACATATTGAAAGGACCACACTGAGGTATGACTCCAACATGCACTATATGGAATATCACATGACAAAGACTCTCTGAATAGTAGCCAATGATTAATACTACTATCAAAGATGAGGAATCCACCAATGGGGTCAAATGGAAACCAAGGTACCACACGAATCCCTGTGTGATAATGGTTGTTGATGTCAAGAAAAAGGGAAACCACTCAGTCAGGGACCAATGATGGTTTGTCATATGTTGAGCGCAAGGTCACCTATTAATGATGTAAATAGGCCCAGGGTGAAACTCTAGGTCATACTCTTAGAGTCATGTGTTGTGGTCAATAAGAGCATACCCGCTAGTAAGAATTCAATGGAGACCTTCTATACTAGGATGAGTAGGATACAAAGATAGTTGTGAAGCTAAGAGATATTTGACTGACATAGGAAGGTTGAATTGAAAAGTCAAAGATTTCTGCATAATGGATGACACAAGTTGACTTCCCTTCAAAAGAAAAACCACGCAAAGTTTGACTTAGGAAACATGGGTTGTAAAATGGGGTACATTTGTGAGACATGAGGTATTGACAAACACTCTATATGACTAAAAGAATAACTAGTCAAGGGATACTTTGCTAAAAAATGAGAAAAAGGCCCTCCTAAAGCCATACTAACCCAACGATGAGGTAAAGACTCATAATATTGTGTTATGTTCAAGGGAGACATAAGTAGATTCCATGTATAAAATATTAAGACTCATTCCCATCCTTATTTTTGGTTTTTTATTTGTGTGTATTTTCCATATTATAAAGCCTGGAAAAAACCAAAAGAATGTTATGAGATAGTGGAGGAAACAAGTGTCGTGAGAAGGAAAACGAGTTCCAAGCGCAAGGAACATGCCTATGTTCAATGTAAGGAAGCATGTGTAGGATATGGACACTCAGGGGAAATTTTCCTCTAGGTATACAAGTTTCAAGTCACAAAGCATAGTATTGCAAGGTTGGTACTTTTCGAGAATGCATATAATTGTCTATAACACAACAAGTTGAAGTCGACATTAGAAATTAAAAGAGAAAGTGGTAGTTGTACAATGAAAATGCAACTTAAAAAAAAAACTTGGAAGCCCCCCTGGTAAATGGCCAACAATATATAAGAAGAAGATATGAAGCTTCAATGCAAAGTTGTGGTGGGACTAGACAGAGCTTCCAAGACTATGGAAAAAACTGCAACATGACTGCCAAAATGGCTAGTGAGGAGATATCTTGGGCATCCATGAAAAGGAAATATCTACCATCTATAAATGAAATTTTCAAAGTAGCTTGAAGGCATAATGTCGCAACAAATGGGGTTGACCCTAAGGCAAGGATGTGATTGATACAGATAAATGAAAAATGAAGGAGGAATGAAACCTACCCCATATGTCGGTAAAGAGCACAATACATGTCGAAGAAGTCGAAAAAAAATGCCACCAAATATAATAATATTTGTGGAAAATATATCTCCCAAAGATAACTACACAAGAAAAACATCTCCATGGCATTTCATTAGTATAAACGGTGTAAAATGTTAAAAGGGGGTAAAACTTTAGACAAAAATATGGGAAAAAATAGGTGAAAAACTCATTTTTACCATGTCATTTTACTTTTTACCATATTGAGAGCATTGGGAGCCCTTTTTACCCTTCTAACTCTTGAGGATCGGTATGGAGTGCATAGAGCACAAAATTCAGCACCGCTTGGACTAGGTAAGATATTACTTCCACCTCTTTTGTTTCACCCATAAAAATTTTATTTTGATGATTTCTTGAGTGTAGAATTTTTTTTAAATGTCACGCAAATATGTATGCAATTATCATTCTCATGGGTAGCATACATGTGCGACTATCATAACTGACAATCACGTACATCTGTGAAAAATTGAAAATTCAATATTTTAACTCAAACAATTGTTTGATGTATGCAGGATGGTGATGGAGTGGAGGGATAGAGAACACGAATATGTTGATGATGAGGTCATGGATGACCAAGAAGCTCAATGGGTTCTCTGCCAATGTGGACTTTATAAATTTTTTCATTGTAATGGGATAGAACACAACGAAGATTGTTTGAAACTCTCATTTTTGGAACCTGAAGAAGATGCCTTCATGATCAGAGGTCTATCGTTAAGAATTGAAACATAATACATATATTTCCTTACCGGATTGTCTCGTCAAGAAGAAGTAGTAAATTTGAATGGAAAAGGATCCATTCGTTTGAAAATCAATGAATACATTGCTCTGTATTGTTCTGTCAAGACATAAAAGGTTGGGAGTCAACTTTCGATAGGGCAGATAGAAAATATTAGTCTAAAGATTATTATTTTGAAGATTTCTCATACTCCTGGATCTTATTCATTATAGCAAGCTTCAAGGAAAATGATGTCCTATGCACGTGAATGCTTTAGGCCTATACTCTATGATGTTCCTTTCCTTGTAGGCTCTAAAGTTGATGCATTGTAGGTGAGGGAGGCAACTACCGTATTGCCTCAACCTTCAAAGGGTTGACCATGATCCCTTTGGTTGACATGATAAACCCCAAAAGATGCCCCGAGGTGATGCAAAAAATGCACTTGTGAGGTTTCAAATGAATTCAATAATCTTGGAACCTTTCAAAGACAAGGTGGATGTGTCATATATGTTGCATCCTCTTACGAGAGTGAGTTGTAAGATCATCTAGATAACCCTCCACTATGTTTTTGAGATCATGGAAAGAAAACATCATGGCCTGCTGAAAAGTCACTCCAACATTTTTAGGACAAAGGGAATTTTCTTGTATGTGAAGGTTCCCCAACGATAAATAAAATACATCTTATGTTGGTCCTCGGGCTAGATTTGTATTTGGTTATAACTAGAAAAACCATACATAAAAGAGAAAATCTCACTTCTCGTGCATTCGTCAAGGATTTGATCGATAAATGGCATATGAAATTTATATTTAGAATAATCCTTATTTAAATCTCATAAAGCCATGCACACTCAAATTGTACCCTATTTCTTGTCAATTAGAATGGGTTTGGATACCCATTCCATGAATGAGACTAGATAGATAAATCTTGTTTTAAGTAGTTTCTCCACCTTAGCCTTAATTGCTACTTCTTTCCTAGGGTTCATTGGTTAAAAATTTTGTTGAACCGGTTTAGCATTCACATAAGTTTGAATCTCGTGATAGACAATCTGAGGATCAATTCCCGACATTTCCTCATAGGAATAAGTGAATACATTGTGGAACTCTTTAAATAGGGACGTATAAGAACAAAATATCTTCTAGTGAACAAGTCGCCCAAATGAAAACATTTTCCACTACATATTGGGTCTTGGAGATATTGATCGGGATAGTCTATGAAATATTCTCCATGTTCCCCTCAACATATATATCATGAGTTTCCAAAGGGTTTAATGAACGATCAACATTTCCAATAATGGTTGAATGAAATTCTCCTTTCTCTACATGGCTCAACTCGGGAAGGAAATAATACCTATGATGTAAATCTTCCCAATGTCATTTAGGACCTGTCATCGCCTTGAGGATCGTCTCATCCGAAGGGAGGACAAGGTCCAAGAAATCGTGAGAATTAGAAGAAATAGGATCCCATACAGGCTCTAAAACGTGATCCACTTCATCCATCGAGGAAAGAGATATATATTTGTTGAAGTAGCTTGTTGAATGGCTTGGTAATGCATCTCAGTTGTAGAAAATGGCATTTCCATTCCGGTATGTTCCAATCTGTCCCCTGAATTCAATGGTGGAGGAAGAGTCAACAAATATTCAAGGAAAGAAGTTTGAAAAGATCTCACTTGAAAGATATCAACCTTTACAATAGAGTGCTTAGGATAAACCAAAACGAAATTAACATCCAATGACGGTGCCAGGAAATTGAAAGTACCCATTAGGGAATGATACATCTCGACACCCTAATTCGCAGGTGCCCACTGTGAATTTTTAATAAAAGGAATCATAGATACTGGTGATGTCGTAGGATCTACCCAAGTGACTGACAATTGATCAAAAATGACAATCCTCACCTCATGAGGGAATCATAACACTAAGAAAATCGTGGAAGCTATAACTGTCATGGCATACGTCCAAATTCTTCCCAAGAGTAGATTATAGTCAATAGGCACATCGACTACTTCTACTTCGACACACATGGTTTTTCCCTCTAACTAGATGGAGAAAGAAGGGATAATCCCATGTGATCTAAATGAATGACCATCAAATATCGTAAGCAACATAGGAGACATAGCTAAATAAAGCGATCTGATAGCTCTCCAACATGATAGTGACATGACAGACGTCGAAGTGCCTTCATCCACCACAATGAAAAACATGTTTTTTGAACACAACTTCATGGTGTAAACCACTACTGAAATGCAATGCGATACAGGAGTTGAGGCTCGACGTTAGAAGCGTAAAACATGATGGACAATGAGTTAGAGGATTTACAAGCCCCTAAAGCAGAAAACAACGCATTTTGTTGGGACAGGTAACTCTGGAGAACTTCTAGTGTGGACATAGAACAAGGTGTTTGGGCCAAATCTTCAACAATATAATAATTTTGGGCCTCTCTAGCGTTCGGATTGTGTGATGTTTGCTTCAACACACCTTTTGGTATGTGAGGCATTGGGTCCACCATCGGTTTCATTATATGGAGAGAGCTTGACAGTTCTCGTAACTACTTATCCTTTTTTGTAGACTCAGGATTCCTGTAATCATGGGCTTTGGTTTGCAAATCAAGATCAGGATTTAGCATATAGATGTTCGATGTTCTGGATTCTAGTGTGGGGGTACCTTGATTACTCCTATCTGCATTAGGTGTCAAGGAAGTACCCTGCGTTAAATTTTGTCGTTACAGAAATAGGTTAGTCAAAACAACAGGTTATTGTTGCATTAACAAGCACTAGGTTTCCTCAAGTTTGGGGTAGAGGTGAGTCAGGTGATCTTCTTTGCAAAGATTGCAAGGAAACGTTATCTTTCTCTTTTCATTCTTTTCCCCCTCAGCATTGTTACCTGGATTTTTTTGTTTCCCCCACCACATTTCTTTCCCTTTCCCTTCTTTTTTCCTTTGGGTTGTTGAGGACCCTTTAGATTCATCGATTGCACACTATGTACATCTAATGACTGGGTAGTGGGGGTGGTCAAACCATGGATTTGACCAGCCACAGTTTGTTGAATCGACAACTGCTGCATCTTATTGGAAATGATATTTGTGGCTTTGCTTTATGAAGAACTAGCAATGCCATCGTCATGCGGTCCTAATTTCAATTTTTCCAAGTCAAGCGTCGATCATGGTGTGTCTAGAATTATCTCATAGAGCATGCCTGACTGAGAGTAAATGAGCTCTAACTATTGCACTCTAAATATTTATTTTTCCTCTGTGAAAACTCCTAAAGTTGCAACATCCTTATAAATATAAGGGAGTAATGAAATTAGGAACCATTCTAAAAGAAATTATGGAGGAACCATGGCCTTAATCAAACCTTCTTGTCTCCTCCATTCCCGAATGTGATCGGAAATGTGAGTGACTTTGTTTTGTTCAAAATTATCCAAAAAAAAATTGTCGACAGTGTACCAGACTGAGAGTTGGAAATGATTAAGAAAGACCATGGCTAGATCACCAAAAGTTCCAAAATTTGACCCATCCATCTCTATGTACCATTTAATAGTGCCTCCAATGAGGGTGCGTTGGAATAACTATAACCGAATGGAGTCGTTGTTCAACAAATTAGAGGAGCACCAAAAATTAAATGTCGTCACATGGTCTCCAGGGTATTCACCATTATTACCTTTGAATTTTGTTATATCTGAAGGAATTTTGGTGGGAATCAGAGGCCAACTAGGGTTATGATGAATCATGTCATTTATTAACTTGGAAAAATCTGGAAAATGAAGGGTTTCTAGAAAAGGCAGTCTAGGCTGTGAAATTGAGATAGGAAACACAGGATCAACAAACCCTGAATTAGTATCTTGAAAATATGGTATTGCATTAAAGCTAGCACCATGTTTCCAAGAAGAGTTTGTGGATGGTATAGAGATTTGGAATAAACCATGTTGACCCTAGTTAAATAGATGAAAACCTTAACTCATCTAGTTCTCGAAAAAAAATAGGGTTTCCCTCTATTGACCCTCCTTGTGAAGGAAAATACCCTTGCATGGAGATATTTTGACTGAGAAATGGATTTCCCCCTTGTGGCGTTCCTTGCAAGGAAAAAGAGACTTGCATGGGATTCCATTGACCATGGAAGGGGTTTCCCCCTACCGACACTGTAGACAAAGTTAAAGGATTACTTATGAACCCACCATATAGAGTGAACGAAATCGATGTAGATGGTGTAACATCCTTGACCATCAACGCCATGGTCGAGCCAACATTACTACGCAGAAAAACACTACTATAACATATTATGCATTCTTATGAAATACAATTACTTAATAACAGTTAAACACAGCGTAAACACATTCATACCGTTAGCATACATAATCCACGACATTAACAATAATTCATGAATACAACGAAATACATGTAAACATTGCTAGAATCACAGACATGCATATTTAATTGAAATTATACGCATGTATATACTTATCTTTTAGACTGGATGTAATTCACCAACTGCGTGTAGACCTCCCATGAACCTCCCAGCCTTTGATCGCGCTTCTCATCACTCTTAGCAGTACGTCACCCCCGAGCTAGGACTAAGCTCCACCGGGTAGGGATTCCTAGGCTAGGCAAGGAATATAGGAAGACACAGAGTCACAGGAGAAGGATTCTCTCCCAGGAGCCACTTATGCCCACTACCCACAGACTCTCATTCCCCACATGTCTATCCCACAAAATGAGTATACACCTTCATTGTCACCAACACAGTCCATCGGCTGCTAACCTCCCTTCCCTTGGGCTTCAGCAACAGACCGAACCGGAAGTCTCTGAGCTCTGTGACAGCTATAGGACTCCTTCCAGGAGTTCTCAATTCCTCTACACACTCTCTCACCTAGAGAGAGTCTCTCACAGACTGGGTAACCTGCCTCTTCAACAACAATCACCTCCCTCACACTGGCCAGCAAGCCACATGCAATCCAGCACTACGTAGCCACAACAGTCAATTGGGAAAAATGGGTATGGACACCCAAAACAGAAACAATCAGCGCTAAAGCATAGCGCGACTCTGCGATTACAGGATGCGTTGAACTTTCCAGCAAGAAACACAGGATGCATAGCTTAGCAATTACGGGACATTCAGTTCTCCCAACCAGCAATAAGGAACAGACTCACTACTCTGGTTTCAGAGATGCGTAAGGTGTACAGAGGTTCAATCACAGAGGCCAAACGCATATAGATGTAGGATGGAGGAATTGGAAGGTCGAACCCCGGATTCAGGTGATGGTTGGAGGAATGCCCACCCCACTCCTATGCAGCAGTCAAGGGAAAAATTGAAGGAGAACCCCCATCATGGCTCAACTCAACATTTTTAACTGCATGTGCTTGGGTTGACACTTGTCACCCATGAAGCTCGTTCCTTCCCATTTGGAATTCACTTGTCCTTCCAAAGAACTTAGGATAAAACATCACATTTACACAACTTTGGAATATTAATAATTTAATATTATTCTCAAGGGTTTAAGCCCCCTCAGCTTAGCCCCTCTTCCAACGTCTCAGCCCCCTCTCCCTTACCCAGGCTTTGTGGATTCTTAGTCCCCCATCACTCATTCATCATGGTCGGTCCGCACGCAAAGATGTTTTGTATTAATACTGTGCATAATTACATGTACAAAAAAATCAGGCTCCTGGCCTTCAACACTTAGGCTCCCTGGCCTAATAACACATAAGCCCACTAGCTTATATGACTTGGCTCACCAACCTATAAAACATAATTACAATTCATAATGCAAGATTTATACTTTATAGACATGATTTACAACAGGGCTCGGCCTTGGGGACATTACAATCCCCTCCCTTTATTTTTGCACTGTCCTCAGTGCAACTTTACACTGCATCTGCAAGCTTTTCAAAATTTTAAAAAAGATGCGGGTACTATGCCTGCATAACATCTTCATGCTCCCATGTCGCATCCTCAAGACCGTACCAGGTCCAATGGACCTTTACAAGCCCTATAGCTTGATTTCAGAGCTGTTTGTTTTTCCTGTCCAATATGTGCACAGGATGCACTTGTAGGACACTTTCTTGTTCCACCTGAATCACATTCCAATCAATAACATGATTATCATTTGGTATATATTTCTTAAGCAATGAAACATGAAACACATTATGTACAATCATGGATGCAGGTAATGCAAGCATATATGGAACTGGCCCAATCCTTTCCAGGGTTTCAAATGGCCCACAAAATCTGGCTGCCAACTTGGCGCAAATTCCCAGCTTCAGGGAACTCCTATTAGCTTTCAGTTTCAGGAAAATATGATCACCCACTTTGAACTCTCTGTGGGTTCTATTCTTATCAGCATAACTTTTCTGCCTGTCCTGGGCAGCTTTCAAATTCTGCTTAATTTTTATCATTTGGTCCTCCATCTCCTTGAGCAACTCTGGCCCAACTACTATTCTATCAGTTGGATTATCCCAGCTCACTGGAGTATTGCACTTTCTTTCATAAAGTGCTTCAAATAGGTTCATCTTCAACGATGCATGATACCCATTGTTGTAGGCGAATTCTAACAATTGTAGGTAGTCTTCCCATCTTGATGGTTTGTCCATCACATACATTCTCAGTATGTATTCTATTACTCTGTTCACCCTCTTTGTCTATCCATCAGACTCAGGATGATAAGTTGTACTAAAGTTCAGATTCGTTTTGAATCCTTTGAACAATCCTTTCCAGAAATTCGAGGTGAATTTCAGGTCTCTGTCAGACACAATCATTTTAGGAATTTCGTGCAATCGTGCCACTTCCCTTATGAAAATATCAGCAACATCTATTGCCTTGTGAGTAGTTTTCAGTGGAATAAAATGGGCATCTTTTTTAAGCTTGTCCACCACCACCATGATCGAATCATCAAGCTTGGTTGTTTTGGGAAATCCTGTAATAAAATCCATCGTTACTACTTCCCACTTACACTCAGGAATGGGTAAAGGTTGAAGCAACCCTACTGGATGCCTATGCTCAGCTTTAACTTTCTGGCACTCCATACATTTGGCGATGTATTCAGTGATCTCTCTCTTCATACCCGGCCAAAATTAATGGCTCTTGACCACTGCTACTTTTTTCTGATATCCATGGTGCCCTGCATAACCCACATTATGCATATCTTGCAAAATCATCTATTTCAAGCACTGGACATTGGGTACAAAAATTATGTTCTTGTACATCAGTATTCCATCTGTTTCCAATTTATAAATTTCCATCTTCTATGGCGTCTTACCCTACTGTAGCTTGGCTACCAATTCTCTGTACTGCAGATCTACATTTGTAGCCTCCAAAATTCTTCTTTTAATATCAATCTGATACATGCTAATGGTTGTAACATGTAATTCATGCACCCTCCTACTGAGTGCATCAACCACTTTATTCTCCTTTCCTTTGATATGCTTGATCTCAAAGTCATACTCACACAGAAATTCCAGCCACCTACTTTGTCTAGAGTTTAAGGTTGGACGATCAAACAAATATTTCAGACCGTTATGGTCTGTTCTGAGTTCAAACCTCCTTCCCATGAGGTAATGCCTCCATTTCTTTAGAGCATGAACTATGGCTGCCAACTCCAAGTCATGGGTTGCATAGTTCTTCTCGTGCTCTTTTAATTTCCTGGACTCATAACAGATTACGATTTCGTTATGACTGAGGACCCCTCCTAGTCCTTTTTTGCATGCATCAGTGCATACTATGAAATCTGCATTTGGATCTGCATTCCTCATGATTGGAGCACTGGTTAACAGTTGCTTCAATCACTGGAAACTTTCCTCACATCCCTTTGTCCAGTGAAACTACTTCCCCTTTCTTTGCAAGGAAGTGATAGGGTGAGATATCTTGGAAAACCCTACGATGAACCTTCTGTATTAACCAGCCAATCCCATGAAGGACATAACTTCTGTTACGTTCCTTGGCTTTGACCATTCTCTAATGGCTTCAGTCTTCTCATGGTCTACCACTATCCCATCCTTCGAGATAATATGTCCCAAGTAATGGATCCGCTCCTGATAAAACGAGCACTTGTTCAACTTGGCATACAGTTGGTGCTCTCTTAGCACCTGCAACACCATCCTTAGATGTTATTTGTGTTCCTCTTCGGTCCTGGAATACACCAGAATGTCATCCAGGAAGACGATGACAAACTTGTCTAGATAGTCCCTGAATACTCCATTCATCAAGCTCATAAAAACAACGGGTGCATTTGATAGTCCAAACGACACCACTGTGAACTCGTAATGACCATACCTTGTTCTAAAGGCGGTCTTGTTGATGTCTTCATATTTTATTCTTACTTGGTGATATCCCGATCTTAGATCTATTTTCAAAAATATCTTTTCATCCTTCAACTAATCGAAGAGATCATCAATCCTCGGCAGAGGATACTTGTTCTTCACCGTTACTTTGTTAAATTGCCTAAAATCGATGCACAATCTCAGTGTTTTGTCCTTCTTCTTTACGAACAGGACCGGGGCACCCCAAGGCGACACTCTTGGGCGTTTATACCCCTTCTTCATAAGTTCTTCAAGTTGTAGCTGCAACTCTTTCAGTTCTAGCACACTCATTCTGTACGGAGCCTTTGACACTGGAGCTGCTCCAGGCATCAAGTTCACAGAGAAATCGATATCCCTTTTCGGAGCTAGTCCAGGTACTTCATGGAATACATCTTCGAACTCTTTAAGTACCTCATGATCCTCAATAATTGACACCTTATCCTTAGGTGTTTCCCCCACATGGGCTGCAAATAATTGACAACCTTTTCTGTAGCACTTCTTCAGCTGCATTGTTGAGATTTCTCTAACAGTAACAACTCTAGGAATTCCTTGGACGACTCTCTGATTCCCTTCTTCATCTAAGCAAGTGAATGCCTTGTTCTGATATTCCAATATGGCATGGTGCTGGTCCAACCAGTCCATCCCAATTAGACAGTCATAAGAGCCTAACGGTAGAATGTTCAAATCGGCCTTCATGCTCAGTCCATTCATGTCTACAGGATAGGACTTGACTAACTTCGTGACTTTCCTATTGGTTCCTGTAGCTAGCTTCTACTTCAATCATGTGCGACTGATACTCATCTTGCTTGTTGTCCAAGGCTGCGTAGATCCTTGGAATTATACTGCCCATGTCCTCCACTGTTTCATCTTGCTGAACATTGTGGAGAACTCTTACTTTATCATTTCTGTGGAGGCAATATTTGTACCTATGGTTTTCTTTACAACCCCAACATTCCATAGGTGGTGGAATTGACATTTTCCCACTCACTTCAACCTTCCTGGGCTCTCTAAGAGATGGTTTTTCTTGAGCATTGTTTCTGAAAAAGGGTGGTTTATTTCCCTTCTGCCTCTGTTCTTTCTTGAACTTTTTTTGGTCATCCCAAGCCTTCCGAAAGGTAGTATTTTCTCTTTGTTGTTCAAATAAGCACTTTGCTCTTCTTATCATTTCTTTCATAGTCTTTGGGTCATCATACTGAATCTTATCCCCAATAGGAGGCGGTAATCCACTCAAATACCCCTGAATCTTGACAGACTCATCTTTGATGAACGGAACATACTTTAGTAATTCCAAAAACTTTCATTCATACTCATCAATGATCTTGTTGTCCAGCTTGAGTTCAAATAACTCTTTCATCTTTCTGTCATAATATCTTTTAGTTAAGTATTTCCTCTCGAAATACCTCTTGAATTCTTGCCATGTGATGTCCCTTTCCCTGAGGTGTTGAACCTGCACAAGTTGATCCCACCACATGGATGCCTTTCCCTTCAGTTGATACATGGAAATCTTGCCCTCTGCATGAGAGGAATAATTCTGCAGTTGAAAGTATTTCCTCATACCCAGCAACCAAGTTTCGACATCTTCCTCCTTCTTATGTTCTCCATCAAATGTTGGAGGCTTGATCTTGTTCATTTCCCCTTTCAATTCATCCATCCCAGATATCCTATGATTTCTGGTAGGAGATGGGATTGAACTACTGTGTGCTTCCCTACTAGAATGCTTTGGGGAGTGATGACGATGTCTGCTGACACTCCTTGATCTTCTTTTCCTCTCAGTGGTCCTGTGACTCTCTGTCTTGCTTGAGTCACTCTCCTTTTTCAATTTCTTTTCTATTCTTTCCAGATTCTTCAACATCCTTAAGTTAAATTCACCCTGCCTATCCTTGACTTTCATGAGATTTCGACTATCAGCTCGGCGAGCCTGGGCATCTTTCTGAAATCTTTCAATGATTTTCATCATATGTCCTTCCTTATCCATCTCTTTTCCTTGCCCACTAGAGTTTGACCCCTCAACTCCCAAGTTGACATTCCTTCCTTCTCTTTCATTCTTTGAATTGGAGGCAATCCACACCTCTTCCATTCTCTTCTCTCAACGACAACCCTATTTGGTTCTATCACTTTCTAAGCTTCTGCAAACACATGTGCAGACAACAGGGATTTGTCAGGTCGTCATTCTTAGCAAATTCCACACATTCAAAACCATTCCAATTTAAGAAAGTGCTTCGACTTCACAAATTTTCCGAGTTCTGCTCGGCTCTGTAATTTTTGGGTGATAGCTCCCTCTTTCTCCCTACCCTCATAACCAAAGGTCGTGACCAATGCTAGACTACTAGGTGTTACTAAGGCTTTTGACCTTCGAAGAGTTTAAGGTACACACATCTATCTCCCGGAGTTTTGATTTACCGAATTCGTGTAAATCAGGTGGATTGACGGTCCATGTTTACCCAACATCCAATGGTAAAAAACAATCCACTACGGTTCTTCCGTCTTTGAAGATTTCGGGACTTCGGAACTTCGGGTTTCGGGTTTTTGATAATCGGGAGTTCATGATGCAACGACTCCAAATCTATTGTCACTTCAATCCCCTAATTCTGATACACGAGTTCTTGTACGAGATCCAACGATCCTTGATGATTTGGATCTAACGGTCCATATATTTTCAGAGTTTCGTGAACCAGGAGTTCATGATGCAGCGACTCCAAATATCTTGTCGCTTCAATCCCCGAATTCCAATATGGAAATTCATGTACGAGATCAACGACTGTGAGCCTCCCCTGATCCAACGATCCATATCTCTCCTATGCTTACACCTATCAAAGATCTTCAACCCTAACTTCCTTTCTAGTTGGTTGGATCTGACGACTCACGGGATTTCGACACTTCTTCCTGGAAGCACTCCACCGTCCAATTCTACCCTTGTTAATCTCTTTCGTGATTCAGGACTTGGAGTGACCAAGAATTTGGCCTGCGCTCCAAGTTCACGATCCCTGAATTCACGAAATGATCCAACAGTTCAAACCAACCACGATCAACAACCCACGTTTATTCTGGATCCTAGGGTGGCAAGTTTCTCCATCCACTAACCACCTTGCAATTTCCGACTATCTTACGGTCCTCGTGATTTCACGAGTTCTCCACAGAGAATTTTGACCGTCCAACTCCGCTTCTCAAGGACTTCTATCCAATGACTTGGTACCCTCCTTCTAAACTTTCATCTACTTGATCCAACACTTCTGGTGTGGAGTTCTCTCTCTCCCTGTGGCCATATACCACACTGGCTATAGTTTTATAATACCGCTACACCTCCTGAGCTTGTAACACGGTCAAGTAGTCCGTTGACACTCAGAAACATTTTGAGGTCTGAAATTAGTCCTCCAGACACAATTTCTTCTCCAACCCTCAGTCCAAAGACCACTTATCCAGCCCATCCAGGCTCAGCGTTGAAACCAGGCTTTGATACCATACTATAACATCCCCGACCATCAACGCCATGGTCGGGCCAACATTACTACGCAGAAAAACACTACTATAAAATATTATGCATTCTTATGAAATAAAATTACTTAATAACAGTTAAACACAGTGTAATCACATTAATACCATTACATACATAATCCACACCATTAAAAATAATTCACGAATACAACGGAATACATGTAAACATTGCTAGAATCACATACATGCATATTTAATTGAAATTATACGCATGTATATACTTATCTTTTGATTGGATGTAATTCACCAACTGCATGTAGACCTCCCATGAACTTCCCAGCCTTAGACTGCGCTACTCATCACTCTCAGCAGTAGGTAACCCCCAAGATGGGACTAAGCTCCACTAGGTAGGGATTCCTAGGCTAGGCAGGGAATACAGGAAGACACACAATCATAGGAGAAGGATTCTCTCCCAAGAGCCACTTATGCCCACTACACACAGACTCTCATTCCCCACATGTCTGTCCCACCCCAGGAGTATACACCTTCATTGTCACTAAGATAGTCCATCAGCTGCTAACCTCCCTTCCCTTGGGCTTCAGCAATAGACCAGACTAGAAGTCTCTAAGCTCTGTGGCAGATACATGACTCCTTCCAAGAGTTCTCACTTCCTCTGTGCACTCTCTCACCTGGAGAGAGTCGCTCACAGACTGGGCAACCTGCCTCATCAACAACAATCACCTCCCTCACACTGGCCAGTAAGCCACACACAATCCAGCACTGCGTGGACACAACAATCAATTGGGAAAAATGGGTATGGACACCCAAAACGAAAATGATCGATGCTAAAGCATAGTGCGGCTTTGTGATTACAAGATGCGTTAATCTTTCCAGCAAGCAACACAAGATGCACTACTCAGCAATTACGGGACATTCGGTTCTCCCAACCAGCAATAAGGAACATACTCACTACTCCAGTTTCAGAGATGCATAAGGTGTACAGAGGTTCAATCACAGAGGCCAAATGCGTACAGATGGAGGATGGAGGAATTGGAAGGTTGAACCCCAGATTTAGGTGATGGTTGGAGGAATGCCCACCCCACTCCTACGCAACAGTCGAGGGAAAAATGGAAGGAGAACCCCCATCATGGCTCAACTCAATAGTTTTAACTGCATGCGCTTGGGTTGACACTTGTCACCCATGAAGCTCATTCCTTCCCATTTGGATGTCACTCGTCCTTCCAAAGAACTTAGGATAAAACATCACATTTACACAGCTTTAGAATAGAAATAATTTAATATTATTCTCAAGGGTTTAAGCCCCCTCAGCTTAGCCCCTCTTCCAACCTCTCAGGCCCCTCTCCCTTACCCAGGCTTTGTGGATGCTCAGTCCCCCATCACTCATTCATCGTGGTTGGTCCGCACACAGAGATGTTTTGTATTAATACTGTGCATAATTACATGTACAAAAAAATCAGGCTCCTGACTTCAACACTCAGGCTCCCTGGCCTAATAACACATAAGCCCACTAGCTTATATGACTTGGCTCACCAGCCTATAAAACATAGTTAAAATTCATAATGCAAGCTTTATACTTCATAGACATGATTTACAATAGGGCTCGACCTTGGGGACATTACAGATGGCATGCTAGCATATTGAAATCCACTACCCATAGAACCACCCCATCCCATGAAAGGGATAGGGACAAAAGTTGGGAATGGCCTGCTCCTGATAGAGGGAAATGACAGAGAAATGTGACCTTTTCACCAAGGAACAACTTGGTAAGGGATAGAAAAACTCCCCATGACCATGTTGGAAGTTTAGGTCAATGACTGGGAACTATTCAAGATGATATGCATGATCTTCGACGACATACCAAACAAAAAAAACATTGGTTGTTGAAGGTAACGATATGGCTTCACTGAAAGAGTGAGTGGAACCAACAATCAGTGGAGTAGAGCTATTGATTGATGTGGGTATGGTGGGCTACACCACACTTGTCGTTTGGTTAGAGAAAATAGGAGGAAAGATTCCTCCCATGACGATTGTTGACATGGGAGTTGTTGGGACTCCCAACATAGACACTTCTGAAGTGCCTTTCATTAAGGCTCCCAACTCCTGACTAAAATTATGGGTTTGATCCCCAATGGAGTCGCCAATTCTGTTATGGAAATATAAGTCCTATGGCTTTGGGTTAGGGCCACAATATATCATTTCCATTAAAAGACTCCTCTCAACCTCTAGTTAGACAATTAATTGGAAATAACTACCTACAGTAACTAACTTTTAGAAGAAATAAAGAAGAACGTACCTGGAGTCCTACGTTTGAAGTAGATCCCTATTGAGGTATTCTGCTCCAGAAATCCTTGACAATGATATTCTGAAAGTACTGCAACCAAAGAAGTATGCAACTATAAGAAAGTAGTTATCCGCTAACTAATTAAATATAACCAATTCAAATTCTATGTTATATTCAAGGCAATATAAACATAATATCATTAAAATCATGAATTAACGGAAATAATCGAATGATAATGAAAGTTATTTTATTGATAACAACAAAAGGGGGTTGGTTACAAACTGTAACTGTTATGGCACGATCCCGTAACTAGGCTCCAATTTCCTCAACCCAAGGCCTAAGATGATGAGTTCTACCTCCAATGTTTTGTGTCCTAACGGGTCCAAGGAAGCAATGGATTTTTTCCTGGCAAGATAAAGAGGAAAAAAAATCCATAAAACAAGACTTTTCAAGTGGTAAGACAATCTCAAAATTATAGGGAAATAGGGGCTTGCAGGGCTATTAGGAAACTGCCAGCATAAGGATGCATCTCTTTCATGACGTCTTTCCTCCATCTCAAGGATCTCTTTCATACTCCCTGTTATCACATGCTAATTTGTATTAATTTTTCCAAAGCATCTTATCCTTGTGCTATATTTCCACTTAGATTTTAAAATGTTTTCACCAGCTCAGTTAAGTTCCCATCACCTAAATACTTCATTCGACTAATCATCCAAAATAGTCATGTCCTCCATGAGTCAAAATTGGCAAATATCCCAAACCTATATCGAGCCTTAATGCTTATATAAATCCCTCAATTCCATCACTTCATTCATTTTTACCCTTATTATCATATTCCCGTTGAAAATTAAAAATATTCCTTTTATTTTTTTTATAAGTGATATTGTATAAAAGTCTGTCAAAATCTAAGAGTACACAGAATTTCCATGGTTTCAAGCTGTAAACACTAAGATTCCCTAAGGGGAAACTAGCCCAGCCAGCCAAACCACTTCATAACTGAATTCTTAGACTGCTACTGACGCAAAATAGAGTTCAAAATTATGGCCCCTAACGACAACCGTTACAATTGTGAAAAGTGTAGACAACATAACCATAATAACCATAGACAAATGCATGAGAGGTGTCCAATAATGTGGCCATGCACACGACAAAACAATAGACAAATCACTGGTATGGGTTGTAGTGCGGCCACGTGGACATGTAGAAGGCACCAAATGTCGGGTCCCCAGGAGGAGGCGACTCCTCCTCGACTAGTGTACCGTCCAATTGCATGGCATCCTCCAGTTGTGGTGGCACGTGCTCTTCCTTCTGGACATCCTCCGGCTAGGATGGAAGCCTATTATTCTCGCAGTCTGGCTCTGTGTGGACCAAATTTTCTAGTGCCAACTCTGGTGCCGAATTTGTTTTTTCTTGGGCTACTGCTGCTTGGGATGCCTCTGCTGGGAGGTGATGAGAACCCTATAATGTGGAGAGTAAATGCAGGAGTTGAGAGGCTTTGTTGTCCAGGGTCTCCAGTTGGAACCAGAGGTCTTCCATGTTCTGATGCAAGTCGAATACTGGGCTCTGCAATTGTGCGAGGCCTATTTTCCATTCACATTTTGTATCAGTGTTGGAACTGGCTCGAGAATGGGGTTGCTGGCACAAATTTCGACTGGCTTCTGACCCATCCATATGATATTGAGAGTCGTGAGGCTGGACCTGAGGCAAATGGGTGGCCAGAGAGTTGGGAGGAGCCAAAGGGCCTGAGTGTGATGTTGTGGTTGAATTGCCTGAAGGTCCTGGGTTGTAATCCAGTGAGGCCGTTGAGCAGTCCAGCCCCTCCATTATGTTGGCAAGGGACGCGGAGAGGGGCCAGAGAGAAGCAGTAGTTTGTGTTGACTGCACCAGGGAGGAGGACGAGGTGGTCGATGAGGATTAGGATAAAAGGGAGGGAGTAGGCAGGGGATGGAGGACCAAGCGGGGTCGGTTTTCCTGCCAGGTCGACCCGCATTTAGACTTCCCTCGTAGCCAGGGCATCTCCGCGACACTGGGAGAGCGAAAATGAGCCACGAAAAAAATAGGAGAGGAAAATAGCAGAGCAGGAAAAGGTTGGGCAGGAGGTTGGGCTCTGAGAAGAACAACCACGAAGAAATGAGCCATTTGAAGCCGTTGGAGAAATTCAAATAGGCTGGGGAGCTGGTGAAGTTCCATAAATGACCACATGCGCAGAGTAAAGGCCGAACGAAGGTGTTGGTCCGTCGAAAGAATGTGAAGGCAGAGCAGGGCACACTGAGAGTAATGGTGCCCTACCTTGAGCGAGCTGAACTTAAAGTCATGAGGCAGGTGGGAAGGAGCGGCACATAGTCGTCACGTGGCTGATGCCACGAAGGATCTCTCCTAGCTGCTCCGCTTAACGCGTGTGCTCCACTAGCACCCCATATGGGGGGTTGTCGATGGTTAGAGATTTTTTCTGGCATCTCGGAAATATGGGGTGCCTTTGATGGGTGGGGGGCTAACAGAGAATATCTGGTCTACTTGTTTCTACCCCATTATTGGCTAGATCATATGCAATCTGGTTGGCTTTTCTTCTAACATGAGAAGGGATGAGAGCTTGACCCTGTCTGAGGAGGGTTGCAATTGTTCTTAGACCATGAGAGAGGTGCCAGCAGGGTGAAACATGCTCTAGGTCAGCTCCGTTCAAGATTTTCTGGAGGAGGTTGAGGATGACTTGAGAGTCTCCTTCCACTATAAGTTTTTTGAAGTGGTGCTTTGAGGCCAACTGTAGCCCTGTGGTTAGCCACCATAGTTATGACGCATTTTTGGTAGTGTTTCCTAAGTTTCCTGCTGTGAGGAGGAGACTGTTTCCCTGATGATTGTGGAACACTACCCCAAACCCCGCTTCTCCCAGGTTTCCTTTATAGGCTCCATCAAAATTGAGCTTGATGAAATCCACAGGGAGGGGGGGACCAATGGGAAGGGATGTCCCCTCAAGAATACGGTTGAGGAGGAGGTAACAGATTTTGTTTTTTACTGAGTTTCTAGTTATTCATGATGTGTTGCTCCTGGGTTGGGCAGATCAAGTCTTCTTCATGCCAATGTTATAAGTTGATTGTTTTTGTTATATTGTTGGAAATTTGGATCCAACTGCATTGCCAATACTTCTAGATGTTTATGAAGATTCTTCTATTTATTTCCTTCCAAAGTTGCCAGAGGATGAAACACGAGTGAAAATGACAGATGTGGTTAAGAACCATTGACTCATAGGCTTCGTCTCTCCATGCTTCAATGGTGTCATTAATGTTTTCCCTTTGGAGATATGAGGTGCACATTATGGTTGCACAATGATCCCAGACTTTGGCATTGTAAGGGAATGTGTTGAGAAGACGATTTGTAGTTTCTTCCTCTGCCAGGCAAAGGTGACAGATGGAAGGTCCTATAAATCCCCTTTTGGTGAGATTCTCCGAGGTGATAATACTTCCTTGAGCCACCATCCATAGTAAAGTGATGATTTTGGGCCAATGTTTTAGGGACCATATTTTGCACCAGACTTCCCTTGGAGGGGGTAGGTTTAGATTGGATTTTAGGCCATACACCTCTTGGATGTCAAAAGTAACTTTTGGATATCTTCCCCATCGAAGGATGTCCTCTCCTTGTAGAATAGGAATTTTTCATTCATAGGTCATTTTGTGCTAGGGTTGGAGGTTCACCTGTGCCTTGACATGTAGGTCCTCTGTGTTGGATTTCTACCATCTCCAAGTGGCATTTGTGGGGTTGTCCTTCCAATAGTCTACCACTCTTATAAATCTTGCATGTGTTGTTCGAGGGAAGAAGGTAACCACCAAATCCTCCTACGCTAAAACCGGTAATTGTTGCCAAGAATCGTTCCAGAAGAGGGCAGTCTCACCGTTTCGTATTTCCCAGAAAGCATGGTTGATGATTAGGTGGTGATTCTGTCTGGATCCTATCCAAATCAAGGAGCCCGAGATATCTTCATTCCAGCGAATGAGGTTTCTTTCTACTGTGTTGGGAGTATATTTTCGTTGCCAAAGCCTAGCCCAAAGTTCCTGAGGTATTTTAAGCCATCTCCACCAGCTCTTGGCATTGATCACTTTGTTCAGAGTACAGGGATATTTGATTCCTAGACCCCCTTGAATCTTAGGTCGACGTAGCTTCTCCCAACTGATCAGAGCGAATTTATTCCCTCTTTTAAGTCCCTTCCAGAGGAAATTTCTTTGCAAGGCTTTGATGGCATTGAGGATGTTGTTTAGGGCCACGAGAGCTGAGAAGGTATAGAAATGTAGATCTTGTAGGACAGATTTGAGGAGGATGAGGCGACTCGAGAAGTTGAGCGCATGATAGGTCCAGGAGGAGAGTCTTTTTGCAAAGGAGGTAAGGAGGCCTTCCCATGAGATGTTTCAGAGGGATTTTTTGAGGAGGGGGATGCCCAGGTATTTGGACGAAAGGGATCTTTGAGTGAAACTGAGGATGTCTGCAATGTGGAGCTGAATCAACAAAGGGGTATTAAAAAAGAAGATCTGGGACTTGTCCTTATTTATGTCCATCCCCGAGGCTTCACATAAGGTATTTATGACTAAGAGAATGATGAGGGCCTCTTGGACTATTGGGGAGCCCATCATTAGAGTGTCATCCACAAATTGGCTATGAGAGATTGAGGGGTTGATACCATGCAGAGGTAGTCCTTTCAGCGCTCTATTTTCCACCATAGACTGAATTGAGTGACTGAGTCCTTCTCCTAGGATCTTGAAGAGGAAACAAGAGAGGGGTTCCCCCTGTCCGATTCCTCTGGTGGGAGAGAAGGGGAGAGAAGGAACTTTGTTGATAAGGATTGAGAAGAAGGCCGAGGAGGTGAGGTTCAGAATCTAAGCAACCCATGAGGGGTCGAAACCAAAGGCGAGGAGCATAGCCCTCATATAATTCCAACTTAACTTATCAAAATCTTTAGAAAGGTCCAGTTTTATGAGCATACTTGGAGTTCAGGTCTTTTGAAGAGAGTGAATGACCTCATGGGCAAGGATGATGTTGTCCAGGATTTGTCTTCCTTCCATATATCCTGATTGTTCATGGGATATGATAAAGTGAAGGAGGGGCTTGAGTCCTCTAGCCATCACTTTGGTTAGGAGCTTGTAGATGACGTTACAAAGGGCTATCAGAAGTAATTTCTTAGGATGGTTCATGTGCTCTTCTTTAGGGATGAGAGTCAGGAAAGTAGCATAAAGGGTTGGGAGGACCTATCCAGAGAGTCTAGAATATTCAATGATCTCCCAAACTTACTCTCTGAGCATGGGCCAACAATGATGAAATAAATCAGAAGTGGAGTCATCTGGTCTTGGGGATTTTCCCTTAGGGGTGTCCTGGATGTTGGTTGTGGAGCCTGATTATCTTCCTAATTTATAGGTCTTTTACTTTCAGTCGTGTTTATACCCCATGAAGTATTTACACCCCAGAAGTATGTACACTTTTCCACACGGGGGAGTGTAGAGGGGGGGCACCCCCTCTATGGGGTCCGGGGGGGCTATCCCCTCGGCTGGGGGTCTGGGGGCAAGTGGGCCTCCAGCGGGGGTTCAAGGGAAGCGTCCCCCGATGGGGGTTCGGGGGTGAAGCACCCGAAGCAAAAATTTCCTTGTAAAAGTATATTGTAATTTCATTGTAAATCTGGACCGTTCATTATAAGGTCATAGATCTAACGATAGAGATTATGTTAGGGTTTTTTTCCCTAGAAGGCAACCCTCTTTTATGAGGGAAATGTATTGCAACTATGTAGGTTGGTGAGTATTGTATTCTGAGGGAGGAGACTGTGAGAGAAAGACGAGGAAGTTACAGTGGGTTTTGTTGTAGGTTGTATCCCTTCATTTTGCTGGATAATAATAAAGAAAGGACCTGGAAATTTCTCTGGTGGACGTAGCCCACACTGGGTGAACCACGTAAATATGTGTCTCTCTTGTATTGTGTATATTCTGTGTTTTTTTTCCGCATTTGTTTTATTTTATTTCTTCACGGTCCTATTTTTCTAACAACTGGTATGAGAGCGTAAGGTAACTCGCAGGAAAAGAGGGTTCCTGGTTCGAGTGGGAGCAATGTCGGAAGATGGAAAGTTTAGGGTCGAGAAATTTAACGGCCAAAACTACCAGTTATGGAAGATGCAGATGGAAGATTATTTATATCAGAAGGATCTATTCCTACCATTGAGCGGAGTAGCAAAGAAGCCAACAGCCATGAAGGATGAAGAATGGGAGATTCTTGACAGAAAGGCTCTAGGAATGATACGGTTGAGCCTGGCAGCGTCGGTGGCTTTCAATATCTCGAAAGAAAAGACAACGAAGGGTTTGATGGACGCGTTGGCCAAATTGTATGAAAAACCCTCAGCGTCCAATAAGGTATTTCTATTGAAGAGATTATTTAATATGAAGATGTCGGAAGGTGGGTCTGTTGCAGATCATTTAAATGAATTTAATACAATTACTAATCAACTAAGTTCTGTAAAAGTGGACTTTGATGATGAGGTTAGGGCTCTTCTAATCTTGTGATCATTGCCAGAAAGCTGGAATGGCTTGGTCATGGTTGTAAGTAACTCTGTCTCTGGTTCAAATACTTTAAAATTTGATGATGTTGTTGGTG
>ML835289.1:0-16270 GCA_009831015.1 Picea engelmannii | reverse complement strand
TTGCACAAGACCAGATATTGCACATGCAGTGGGAGTTGTGAGCAGGTATATGAACAATCCAGGTAAAGAACATTGGGAGGAAGTAAAGTGGATTCTCAAGTATTTGAGAGGTACTACTACACATGCATTATGTTTTGGAGGTTCAGACACTTTTCTACAAGCATATGTTGATTCAGATATGGCAGGTGATAAAGACAGTAGGAGGAGCACCACAGGGTATGTTTTTACTATAGGTGGAACAACAGTAAGTTGGATTTCAAAACTGAAAAAGGTTGTTGCACTTTCAACAATAGAGGCAAAGTATGTTTCTACTACAGAGGCTAGTAAAGAGATGATTTGGTTACAAAGGTTTATGGAGGAATTGGGAAAGAAGCAGGAGAACAACAGGTTGTACTGTGACAGTCAGAGTACCATTTACCTTGCAAAGAACTCAGCCTTCCATTCAAAGACTAAGAATATACAGTTGAGGTACCACTTCATACGATCCGCCTTGGAAGATGGACAATTGAAGCTGGAAAAGATACACACTAGACAAAATCCTGCAGACATGTTAACAAAGGGAGTGACCAGGGAGAAACTGAGTTCTTGCTCAGTTTCAGTTGGTCTTCAAGAATGAAGATGAAGATGAGAAATTTGCCAGGTCCAAGAAGGTTCAAAGTCAAGCATATACAATAGCGGTGGAGTTGTTGAGATCAGTCTCGAAGTGGGAGATTGTTGGTTGTGGAGCCTGATTATCTTCCTGATTTAGAGGTATTTTACTTTCAGCCGTGTTTATACCCCATGAAGTATTTACACCCCAGAAGTATGTACACTCTTCCTCGCAGGGGAGTGCAGAGGGGGGGTACCTCCTCTGTAGGGTCCGAGGGGGCTATCCCCTCGGTTGGGGGGTCTGGGGGCAAGCGGCCCCCCAGCAAGGGTTCAGGGGAAAATCCCCCAAAGAAAAAATTGCCTTGTAAAAGTATATTGTAATTTCATTGTAAATCTGGACCGTTCATTATAAGGTCGCAGATCTAATGATAGAGATTATGTTAGGGTTTTTTTCCCTAGAAGGCAACCCTCTTTTATGAGGGAAATGTATTGCAGCTATGTAGGTTGGTGAGTATTTTATTATGAGGGAGGATACTGTGAGAGAAAGAAGAGGAAGTTACAACGGGTTTTGTTGTAGGTTGTATCCCTTCATTTTGTTGGATAATAATAAAGAAAGGACTTGGCAATTTCTCTGGTGGACATAGCCCACACTGGGTGAACCACGTAAATCTGTGTCTCTCTTGTATTGTGTATCTTCTATGTTTTGTTTCCACATTTGTTTTATTTTTTGTTCCGTGGTCCTGTTTTTCTAACACTAGAGAGCATGATCAACCTCCTCGAGCATGATGGGTTGAAGTAAGGCCGCATTTTGATCCTCGGAAATTGAAGAGGGTATGTTCTGCGTGATATGAGCTATAGCTTGAGATCTATCCCTCTAGGGCTCCGTCGAGAGGTTTTTATAGTAGTTGACCAATTCTTCTTCTAGTTCCTCATGACTATGTCTGATTTTCTCGTGTTCTGATATGAGATGTGTGATAGGATTGGCATGCCTTATTTGGATGGTGGACCTATGGAAAAACTTGGTATTTCGGTCTCCCTCTTTGAGCCATTAGATATGGGATTTTTGTTGCCACGAGATTTCTTCTTGAACTTTTCTTTACACCAACTTTTGTCTGAGTGATTATTCTTGTTGTTTGAGCGGTTCAATTAACCCCATGTCTTGGATTTGATTTTGAACATTAAAAATTTGTTCTGTTAGTTGTCTATGGGCTTCAAAGATGTTTCCAAAAGTATGTTTGTTCTAATTTTTAATTTTTTGTTTAAAATTCTTGAGTTTCTGTTGAAGCCGGTACATCTTGGAGCCAGTTGAAACCGCAACCTCCTCCCACCAGACATGGGAATTCTACTGGAAGTCAGGGTGGTTGAGCCAGTACTGCTCCAATATAAAGGCTTTGCATCCTGGAGTTGCCAAGATATCCAGCCAGAGATGTATAGGCCAATGATCCGATCTGTGGAAATCCAAAATTTTGGCTTTTAGAGATGTGCCTTCAAACATGAGCGAGTCTGAAAGGAGGAAACAATCTAGTCTATAGGCTATTTAGTGAGATTATGTTTTGTGATTTGTCCAGGTGAAGGTGTCATTGGAGTTGACTGGATATACTAGGCCTAGGTTATCGATTTGGTGTTGAAAGTCTACCGAATTCTCTTCGAGTCGTCGCGTGCCTCCTCTTTTTTCATCTAGGTTACAAATCATGTTGAAGTCACCTTCTAGGATCCATCTGTTCCCTGCTATTATAGTGGCTTGATGTTCCAGGCTGCGAAGGAAGGCCTATTTGTCCCTTGAGTTGGCTGGTCCATATACATTGGTTAGATAACCTGGCTTGTTGGAGCCAATGAGTCGGTATGTCGTCGTGATGGACCATTTGGTTGTGAAGAAGTTTTCCAGCGTGATTGAGCTCGGGTTCCAGAGGAGAGCTAACCCCCCTATTTCTCCCATGGCCACTGTGTATATCCCTCTCCCCTGCTTCCAACAACTGGGAGGTATCTTATCCATCTCTTCTATGGAACATTTTGTTTCCTGAAGTAGCATGATATCTGGTTTTTCCGTAGTGAGCATATCTCATTGTATTCTTTATTTACTATGACCGTTGAGTTCCCTTATATTCTAGAAGATGATATTCATGAGGAGGGGTAGGGGGGAGAGGTGGGAAACTATCAGATATTAGATGTATTTGACCTGAGTTGACCATGAAGTGTCCTATCTCCTGAATGAGCTTACTGGTGGATTTCTGCCCTCTTTTCTTTTCATCCTTCTGAGGTTTATGTTGTTCTTTCGGCATAGTTCCCTGGATTTCTAAGCTTGCATTATATCTGGCTATAGATCTAGCTGACGAGTTGACAAACATTTTGTGCATTTTTCTCAGTTGATCTGGTGGGATGGTAAAGAGTTTATGATGTCTATAGGCCTACTCCAGGTGCTCCAGGTCTACTCCAGCTAGATCTTTCTCATCCAGTTCCATTTCCACATCTCCATATTCTACCTCTGAGGGTTCTAGTGTTGTAGCCATAGAGTTGGTTGTAGGGATGGGTTGGGTGGGCATTTAAGTTTCTTGTGCCTACCCTTTCTCAGGATTAAGGGGTGTTTTCTCTAAAGGCGGGGCTTGCGAGGCTTCCAAGCTTTCTGGTTGTTGCTGCAATATCGCGTATTGGTTGCTTGTGGTTGGTTCCTTGACGGTTTGGGATGATGGTTTCTTTCCTCCTTGTTTTCACTTTCCCATTGCTGGTATGAATCCTTCTTTGTCTTTGTTTGCATCTAGGTTTCCTTCCTTGCTAGGTGTGTTGAGGGGACAATCCTTGAAGAGGTGCTCGTGCTCATGGCACTTGCAGCATCTGAATGGAATGTGTTCGTAATCGATGGTTTGCATCCATTCCTCATCTTGGTACTCAAAAATGATAGATCTTGGTAGCGGCTTTGCAATGTTCAGATAAACACATATTCATGCATAGGAGGTATACCTTTGTTTCTTAGTGGCTTCTGAGGATTTGACATACACTCCTATTGTGTTTCCAATTCCTACCAGGACCTCTTCTAGATAGAACTCTTGTGGCAAGGAATATAACCTCAACCAGACTGAGGCATGGGAAAATTCCTCCAGTTCAGGGCTAAATGTTTCTGTCCAAAATCTCAAAAAAATACCCACTGAGTTGAAGAAATATGGGTCGTCGTCAAAGATTCGATTTCGATATTCTAGGTTGTGCAGGATTATGGTGAAAAAACCCTTGGATCCCAGTTGTAGATCGAAGTGGCCTTTTGGCTTCCACCATTGATATATCCATTTGACTAGTTCCTTCTCCAAGGGCTAGAGTCCTAAAAATTTTCTGATTAGGCTACAGTCTCTCATGTTTTGCTTCTATTCCTCGATCCAGGGTGTGCTTACAATGTATTTCGGGGCTTGCGGTGCTTGCAGGATGCATTTCCCTGGTACCCAAGTTCAAGCCGGACTTGTACCTGGTGTAGCGGGTGTAGCTTTCCCTGAATCTATGTCCATGTCTCAATATTTGAAATTCCCCTCATAAATGAGCTGTGGACGAAGATCTGGGGGAGATTCGAATGATGGGTGCTTGGAGATGCCTCTGTTTCTTCATTGAGCAGTTGCAGCGCTGTAGGAAGGGCCTCCCTCACTTGGGTGCATAGTGCCCCTGCGGGGCGGCGTGGTGCACCAGATCAAAAGTAACCCTAACCCTAGAGCTTGAATCACTCAATGATCACCTGATACATAATTAAGTTATTGATGAAACTACAAACACACCGACATAAAAAATATTCCTTTTATTAAGATTAAGCTCCATTATCCTTTCCACAAAGTCACGTGATGAGCCTCATATGCCCAAACTCCTTAGAAAAATGGAAAAAAAGTTTATAATTATTAATATAAATATTTTTATATTAAAATATTTATATTAATATTTAATCCAATATTTAATTCATGACCTCACGTCGAATCATGGGCACGAATCTCAAACTAAGTGGAAAAGTCAAAGGGTGGATGGAGGGTGCATATACATTTTGGGGGTTGAAAGGAAACAAAGGTTAATTATTTGAAGTGGTCCTGAAATCCAAACCATTGTTTTGGTGTTGGGGCAAGTGTTCTTATGTGATGCATTTTAGGGGTAAAAGTGGTGTGGGTTAAAACCACTCCTCCCAAGTTTCGAAAAAATATTGGAACCATTTATTATATGGTTTGGTTTCATAAATGTGAGGCATATTTTCCAGGAGTGTGTTTCATGGAATTTCCAATAAATAAAATTGTTCTCACGGTGGAAATTTTTCACAGAGGTAAAAAATAAATTTTACAGAGCAAAAATATTAATGTTTATTTCTATGGAAAAGAGTCATAAAGAAGAATATTTATGTGAATGGAAGATTTGGAGAATTGTTTATCCAAGGTTTTTACAGAAGTAAAAGGGGAAGATCAAGGGATATTTTCATAGTTTACCAAGATGGTTTCGAAGACATGGTTTTCAAAACCACGGGAAACAAACCAGTAAATAGTTTTCATAGTGAAATGGTAAATTGCGAAAAACAAGACATGGTTTTCAAAACCATGGGAAGCAAGCAATAAATGGTTTTTCAAAACCATGGGCATGAATTAAAATATGGAAATTTAATTTTTCAGGATAAAAATTATTTGGGAATTATTTCTATTCAAATATATTGTTCCCAAATATTTAAGGAGAATAAGGATAAATAAAATTATATTTGAAAAAAGCACAAGTGATGTTTCAAAGAGGATGTGGCGGTCAGTTTTTGCAGCAATTGAGACTTACATGACGATTTCTGGATGAACCAGAATGAATTTTCAAAATTCAAAGGACATTATTGTCAAGCATGGACCCTAGAACATTAACCTTGTTCATATTTCACATAGGTGTCATGGATTGGGATATTCGAAGGAATCTTGGAGTCATATTTTTTAGTTATGATTTCCTCTTCAAGAAATTTTTGTGTGACACATATTATGACCAAATGGAGATGAGTTTCAAGAAACTGAGAGAGGATTTTCTTCAGAACGAGCTTATCTACAAAAACCGTTCTCAGATTTTACATATCTTTTACGGTTTGAGAATTACAGGTGGCATTTTGAATCCTATTGTTTCTCCTGAAAAGAAGGAGATTAGTTAAAATGTGTCATGTTTTGTTTGTGACTGTTCCTATTTTGGGAAAGGGGTTGGAGTTCAAAATAATCGTGAGCTCAAAAGGGGCCTTTAGTGATATATATTTCATTGTAAAAGAGTAGATAAATGGGGGGACTTTTAGCCAGGAAGGTGAAGGGATTGTGTGTAAATTTCTCAGAATGTCCATATGAATTAATACAATAGTACAGTGCTTTTGATAGTCTAGATTCATCACAGTGTATTCTTTAGTGTGTTTTCCTGCAATTCACATTCATTTCACTTTTGTTTCTTCTAAGAATAACGAAGAGTACATTACTGGAATTCATCCTTGATAGATGCTCCTTTCATATGGTTAATGCAGTTGTCATGTTTAATGATTACAGGTCCATAATTCACTCTATGTTAAGTGCTATGTTCATTGTAGTCAGCCTTATGTTATTTCTTCTAAATTTACAATTGATAATTCATCTTTGTTTGATGCTCTCATTTGTAATGGGTTTTTCTCTTTTTTGTCTTGCCATCATCTGAATACTATTTATTCCTAAAGGATGTGCTTACTTTTCCTCCATTCCCTTAGGAGTACATTATCTGTATTAATATTCATAGTATATTTCAATATTTGACCACATTGTTTAATGTTTTCTTCCTCTTGTTTGTCCTAACAACCCTTTTAAAAACCTAAACAAACCTTTCCTATTGCAGAATATGACCTCTATGTGTCCATTGCCAAATCTTTTTAAGTAATTTCAGTCTCTACATGTTTGATGGTTGGAAGGGTCAGAATCCAACCTAAATTTGGTTTGTGGGTTACCTTGGCATTTCTTTGATGCAACCCAAAGAAATTACCGAGTGCTAACACTCCCTTTCGTTTGTTGGAGTAGTTATGCACAGGATATAGGAGGTTGGTAACCTTGAGAACCCTTCAACTCTTCCTTTAATATCGAGAATTGTATATATATATTGAGCCAATTAAACATGTACGTTGGTTTCTAACTAAAAAGTTGTGTATGTACATGAGTTTCTTTCAAGAGAGTCGTGTACATATTGAAAAATGTGATTTTTTTAATATGTTTTTAGGGAGGAAAAGGGGTTTAGCTCCTATAAATAGGGAAAGGGTTGTAAATGAGGCCAATGATTCATCAAGAGCATATATGGTGGAAAATGATACTATAACAAGAGCATCAATCCTGGGTTTTGCTACTTCAAGCAAGTCATCTTGGAATTTTTTGTATAACATTTTTTCTAGGACACATCAAAAAACAAAATTCAAAGGTTACTTAGGAGACATGTCAATATACCTCCGGTAAACATTTAGTGTTTTGGGTCATTATAATTTAGGAGATATATCCTATGGAAGATAGGGTTTTTAACTCATCCCAAATTCATTTATAAACGATTCATCTTGGGATTTTTGCTATAACATTTTTTCTATGAGGTTTTAGACAACGAAATTTTCTGGAGACTAAGGAGACATGTTATAGTACAGTTGGTAACAATTTCAATTATTGGTTGAGAAGGTTTGTGACTAATCCTGGAATCAATTATATTGGCATTTTCATTGTAATTTTATTTTCCGTGAAATTTTAGACTTTGAAATTTTCATAATCTTGAGTCGTGACAATGAAGTACATGTGGAAAAAATTTCAGAGTTTGAATATCTATATTTTATGATATATTACTTGTGGAAGTTAGGATTTTTTCACAAGTTATTTTTTAAGATTTTTTTCCATGGTTAACAAGCTCATTTTTATATTTTTTTAGAGATGTGTTCCGATGTATTTAATTAACAAAGGATCTATCATTAAGTGGGTAAAATTGTGGTTGGGGAAGAATACGTTCAGTAAATGCACATGGTTTCACGTGGTTACTAGAAACACATTGTTTCACTTGTTGGTACCCCTTCGAGTAGTACCGCATTAGATAGTACCTATAGATGGAATATCACTTCCATGTACATTTAGGTACATAATAAGTCCCTAGGTATACGTGAAACCAACATTATATAAATATATTTGGTCATCCTTTTGTTATAGTACACTAAGAACAACACTCGAGGAGACCACTCTCTAGTACCTGGGTAGTCAGGTAGTACAACTAAGGGCACAATTGAGCCTCCTTAGTTAGTGCCCTGAGATATATTGGGTTAATTACTATTGTTGTACCCCACACGTATATCAAAGAGCTATAGCACATGATACTCCCTTGTCCTTAGGACCTAGTAACATTTTTTCATGGATCCAAAGAAAGATCCAAGACTTACTTCACCAAATAAACCTCCAGAAATATCCTCCATTACTCAAGAAAAAAGAGAAGAAATATTTCACTAGATTGGAAAGGTGGAAAAAAAGATGGATGGGGTAGAAAATAAGATGGATGAAAATAGGAAAGAGATGGAAAAGAATATGGATGAAAATCGAGAGCATATGGAAAATAAGATGTTAGAATTGAAAAATTCCATGTTAGAACTAAAAAATTACATGTCTTCCATGATCTTACATACTTTATATGAGAGACTCCCTAAAGTAGATATCAAAATGCAATGAAATCATGAAAAGGTAGAGGAAACAAACATTGATTCCTAGAATCATTATTATTCATCACTTCAAGATCCACATCATTAAGGTTTCAATGTGGCACCAAGGAACTGCATTCAAAATATCATTATGAGGAATTTTGATGGTAAATATCCTATAACATGGATATTCCATATGGGGAAATACTTTGGTCTATGCCAAGTTCCAAGCTTATAAAAGGTACCTATTGCATCCTTGTATTTAGAAAATGATCAATTTGTTTGGTATCAATGGCTTTGTAAAAGAAATAAAAAAATGTTATCTTTTAGTCCATTTTTACAGATGAATTGATATCACTTAGCAACACATTCTTTATTCAGTTGATAAATCTTAAGCAAAAAGGTCCAATTACAGAGCACATTCAACAATTTCAAAAGCTCATTCTCAGGGTAAAGAACATTCTTAAGGATAATTTGTTAGATATCTTTATGGTCATTTTAAATGAGAACATTCTACATGAGGTGGGTTTTTTCAAACCCAAATCCTTAGAGAAAGATTTTAGTATGGAAAGGAAAGTGGAAAACAAAAATATGTCTACTAGAAGGGTGGCCACTAGAAACTGTAGACAACACCACTTTCCCTCTCGTAAACTCACTGAATCAACAAGGTTGACACCTCAACAAATGGATGAAAGAAAAGAAAAGGGACTATGTTTCAATTGTGACAACAAGTACAGTAAGGTGTTGAATTTTCACTATGTGTTAGGCTCAAGCATGAGGTTTATTTCATTTAGCATGTACTTGAACCATAAACAATGCAGCAACACCATACACAAATGCTGCAATAACCAAGATCACAAGAAGAATAACCATGCACAAGAACACAAGAAATATCCTGGGAAAACCCTTCTCAAACAAGGGAAAACCCAACAATCCTTTTCTATATTCTCAAGAGAAGATCCCCCAAACCATAAACCCTAGATACACACAAGAGGATTCTCTACAACCTTGAAACTAGCGCCCAAGAGGGGTGAGCACTTCATCCATACAAGTAGGTCTGAAATTTCCAAAATGACAAATGAGTTTGTGTTTCCTCAATGGGAATCACCTCTATTTATACAAGACTAGACACAAAAATAGGTGTGTCTCTTGGAACAATAGGGTCAACCTTAATAACTCGGTAATATAATTAATCATTAACCAATTATTAATTATCTTTCACATATGGTGGGCCCGACTTGTACCCTTCACATCACAATTAGGGTTACAAGTAAATATTGCACTCAGACAATATAGCAAGGGATCCACATGTCCACTAGTGCTCAGCCACTAGGGACACGTCCACCTGTGCTCAACCACATGGATGTCATACTCAACATATCTCTATCTCAATTGAGTCCACATGAGAATCATCTAGAATACCATATCAAGCCTGACTCAACTGAGTCCATAGGAGTACAAGGTAGGAGACCACACATCGACTCAAATCAGTCCAGAGGAGAACGATACACCCATTACATGGGATCTCTCACAGGTTGACTCAACTCAGTCCAGAGGAGAACGTATCCTGGAGAATTTCCCACGATGATGCAATAATGAGCACTCCCTCTCAGCTAGGGAGGAATTCTCTACCAGGCCAAATCTCTCATGAAAGTACTCAAACTTCATCCTTGCAAGCAATTTGGTGAAGACATATGCAATCTGGAGATGTGTAGAAAGGTATTTCACATGTACTACTTTCCTCTGCACCATATCTCTGATATAATGGTATTTGATTCCAATGTGTTTCGATTTATCATGAAACACATGATTCTCTGAGAGCTTCACACAGCTCAGCTTATCATAATGAATAATGGTAGAATCCATATCATGATCAAATAAATCTACAAGGATCTTATGAAGCCACACTTCTTCATGGACTGCCACACATAACGCTATGTACTCTACTTCTGCGATGCCCAAAGCCACATAGCTTTGTTTCCTACTACACTAGGAAACCATGACAGACCCTAAGGTAAAACAACAACCATATGTTCTCTTTTGATCCACTATGCTCCTTGCCTAATCTGCATCGACATATCCCTGCAATCTCATGTCTACACCGGAGGCATATCTCAGGCCATATCCAAATGTGCCTCATAGATATCTCAATACATGCTTCATTGTTATCCAGTGAGTTTGTCTCTACTGACTCATGAACTGACTAAGTATGTTCACTACATAACATATATCAAGTCTGGTGATAACCAGATACATCAATGATCCAATAAGCTATCGATAAATGTGTGGATCAATCTCACCTGAATCAATAGAAGCCTCGTTCATTTTCTTCAGATCCATCACCATCGGTGTAGGCATGGATTTGTAGTCTTTCATACCAAATTTCTTCAATATCTCCACTATATATTTTCCTTGACTTAGGAAAATCTCATTGGTCCTCTGCCATACTTCTAGTCCCAAGAAGTAGTGCATCATACCCAGATCCTTCATCTTGAATTCAGAAGTCAATGCACACTTACATTCAAAAATAATACTTTCTGAACTGGTGAGGAATAAATCATCAACATACATAACCAAAATTAGGAACTTGTCACCAACAATATGATAATATAGGTTTGGATCAACAACCCTCTTGTTGAATCCCAAAATCATTAGAAATCCATCCATCTTCTCGTACCAAGCATGAGGCGCCTGCTTTAGTCTATATAGGGATTTCTTCAACCTGCACACATGAGATTTTTTCTCATGTATCATGAATCCTTTTGATTTCTCGATGCAAACATCTTCCTCAATATCACAATTTAGAAAGGTTTTCTTTACATCCATCTGATGTAGTCTCCAACCCATGGATGCAGCTAGGTAAATGATCATACAGATGGAAATGTATCGGGCTACAGGAGCAAATGTCTCCTCATAATAAATTCCCTCCACATGAGATAATCCTCTAGCAAAAAATATCGCTTTGTACTTCTCGACGCTTCCATCAGATGCATGCTTTATCTTACAGATCCATTTGGAAGTCACTACAAACTTCCCTTCTAGTATCGGAACAATATCCCACACATCATTCTTCATGATGGACTGATACTCTTTTTTCATGGCATCTTGTCATACCTATTGACATATTGCTTCTCCATGACAAGAAGGCTCAGTATCAATGATGTGGCTCATAGTTGAAGCATAGCTCGAAAATATTTGTGGTCTCTTGCTTTCTCGGATTGTCCCTCGATGAGATGCATGTCCCTCTACCTCTTGCAGAGTCTGTCAAGCCAATGCATTCCTTTTATGTCATACTATAATGTCTCTGGTAACATCAACTAGAGAAACTAGATCAACTAGATCAATGGTTGTCTCCCTCTGAACTACTAAAGGGGGAGAAGGTATTGTCTCACGGTCAATCTCCATATGAGATTATTTGGATCTTCAAAAGGATATATTTTCCTCAAAGATGACATATATTCTCACTTCAATCTATCTCTGACCAGGGATGTATATCCAGTATGCCTTTGAAGATTCATTGTATCCCACAAAAGTACCCTTTCTGCCTAAAGGGTCTAGCTTGGTCCTTTTCTCTTTGGGTATATGAAAGTATATTGGACACCCAAATATCCTGAAGTATCCAACCTCAGGCTTCACTCTAGTGAAAGATTCTTCAGGAGTCATGTTCTTCAAAATCTGGTGAGGACTCCTATTCTGAACATACATTGTTTCCATGGATGCTTCTTCCCAATGAATCATAGGTAGATTATGATCATGTATCATTGCTTTGGTTTCCTCAATGATGATTTTGTTCTTCCTCTTTGCAACCCCATTTTGTTGAGGGTTATAAGGAACGATGTAATCCCTCTTGATCCCTGTCTCAATACAAAAATCACTGAAATCCTTGGAGGTGTACTCTCCTCCATTATTTGATCTCAACACCTTGATCCTCCTCCAGGTCAGGTTCTCAACCTGAGCTTTAAATTTTTGAAATCTTGCAAGGACTTCGTCCTTGGTATTCAATAAATAAATCCATGTCTTCCGAGAGTGATCATCGATGAAGAGAACATAGTACAAATATTCATTCAAGGAAGCAAATTTCATGGGCCCACACACATCTGAATGTATCAAGTCCAAGATCCCCTTGGATCTATTGTCACTGATCAAGAAGGAACCCTTGACATTCTTTCTAAGAGCACAACCTTTACAAACACCATAATGTTGAACTTGTATCTTTGGAAGGCATGCTACCTTCTTCCCTAGAGCGGGAAGGGATCTATAATTAATATGAGAAAGTCTCATATTCCATATCTCACTCAAACTGATAGTATCATGTAACAGGGCTTGGACTGGTCGAACAGTCAACCTGTATAAGTTGTTTTCTCAAACACCAATCACTAGGGAAGAATTCATGTGTGATTTCTTGTGCCATGCAACAATTTTTCCTTCAGAAAAGGTAACCTTGCAGCCTTTATCCTCTAAGGCAGAAACAAAGACATGGTTCCTTTTCATCCCAGGTACATATAGTATCTCACTCAACTAAAGGGGTATGTCAGAATCTAGTTGGAATGTATAAGTTCCAACTCCTTTCACATTATATCTGGCATTGTCTCCAAGTACAACATGTAGACTGGACTCTTTCTCAACAAGGTTTGTCAGATGATCTCTATATCTGGTCATGTTTCTGGAGAAACCACTGTCAATTATCCAAATATCACTATCAGTAGGAACAGTACCTGAGAGTGTTGATATGAAGAAGAATGCTTCATCTCTTATGTCTTCATCTCTATGATGTGGCTCTAGATCAACATCAATAGTGGAGGCAAGTTGTCTTCCTTTCTTCCTAGTAGGACAATCTCTCGCAAAGTGTCCATACTTGTCACATCTGAAACACTGAATCTTTGATTTGTATTTTCTATGTTCATGACCTGAAGCTGATGAAGTCTTCTTACCTTTGAATTATTTACTGAAGATTATTATATTTCTTCTTCCTTTCTTTGTATGAAAATCAAGAGCATGATTTTCATCATGATGAGAGTCTTGCACTCCTCTAGCTATAAGTCTGATTTATTCCTGGGTATAGTCTATCCATAGACGATCAAAAGTAGGTAGTTATGATCTACCACTGATACTTTGAAGAAATGGTTCCTAATGTATTGGAAGAGCATTGAGAGTATTCAAGACAAGTTCTCTGTCAGATATGGTTTCTCCAATGACACCCAACTGATCTCTGATCTCTGAAATCTTCATGAAGAAGGTAGCAACAGTGTCAACTTTTGCCATCTTGATATGTTGAAGTTGGTTCTTCAATGTAAGAGCTCTGAGGGTTTTGGTACTCTCAAACATATTCTTCAATGAATAATACATCTCATACGTTGTCTTTAATTTGGCAATACGAAGTAGGAGATGATCTCTCACTGAATATATGATTATCTTCCTTGATTTGATGACATCTTCCTTCCACTCTTCCTTTTCTTCATTGGTAGTTGTTTCTAGTAGAGTCTTTTGTATCACACTCAATAGGTAATCCTCTTCCAGGGTAATCTATAGTCTTGATTTCCAAGAATTGAAATTTCTTGATCCATCAAGCCTATCTTCCACCAAAGTTTGATTCCTCGTGGTTTGCATATTCTTCCACAAACCCTTAGAAACTAGGCTAGGAAACCTAACAACTAGGATAGGCTAGAAACCTTAGGTTTCTTTGGACTTATGACTACCAAAAATAATCCTTGAAATTAAGAAGGACACTAGTAAGCTTGAAAAATCCTTCAATGGGCTACAGAAACCCTAAAACTGAAATTTCTATAGAAACCCTAGAAACCCTAGGGCCAAAAATCAAAAGTTGTCTGATTTGCAGTCTGAGAGTATCTGGAGATGTGTTGAAGGAGGCCGTACACTCCTATGCCAAAATTATCCCCAACATTTTAGTGTAGGGTGTTGAAACAAGAAAAAAGGAGAGGGTCATACCTTTTTTTTCTAGAAACCTTAGAGGGCCATACTTTTCTACAACTGGGAGGTGATGGCTGGCTTGAAAACTTGTGTAATGGTTCTTCAAGAACTCTGCTTTGATACCATGTTGAATTTTCACTATGTGCTAGGCTCAAGCATGAGGTTTATTTCATTTAGCATGTACTTGAACCATAAACAATGCAACAACACCATACACAAGTGCTGCAATAACCAAGATCACAAGAAGAATAACCATGCATAAGAACACAAGAAATATCATGGGAAAACCCTTATCAAACAAGGGAAAAACCCAACAATCATTTGTTATATTATCAAAAGAAGATCCCCCAAACCATAAACCCTATATGCACACAAGAGGGTGCTCTACAACCTTGAAACTAGTGCCCAAGAGGTGAACATTTCAGTCGTACAAGTAGGTCTAAAATTTCCAAAATGACAGGTGAGTGTGTGTTTCCTCAATGGGGAATCACCTCTATTTATACAATACTAGAAACAACAATAGGTGTGTCTCTTGCAACAATAGGGCCGACCTCAATAACTCAATAATATAATTAATCATTAACCAATTATTAATTATCTTTCACATATGGTGGGGCCGACTTGTACCATTTACATCACAATTAGGGTTACAAGTAAATCTTACACTCATAAAATATAGAAATGGATCCACACGTCCACTAGTGATCAGCCACTAGGGACACTTCCACCTGTTCTCAGCCACAAGGACGTCATACTCAACAGATCTCTATCTCAACTGAGTCCACGGGAGAATCATTTGGAGTACCATCTCAAGCCTGACTCAACTGAGTCCACTGGAGTACAAGGAAGGAGACCACACATCAACTCAACTCAGTCCAAAGGAGAATGATACACCCATCATATCATATGTATCACAGGTAGACTCAACTCAATCCATAGGAGAACATATCCTGGAGAATGTCACACGACGCTGCAATCATCAACATAAGGGGAATAAATGAGATAAGAAAAAATTATTCTACATATATTGTGAAGAGGAAGAAGATGAAGAATTGGAACCATCACAAGATAGATATCTAGAAGAGACTACTCCAATGATTTCTTGTCATGCATTGGTTGGATTCTGTACTCCACAAACCCTCAATATACAAGGATACATCAAAAATAAAAAAGTAACAGTGTTGATTGATTCGTGTAGTACCCATAACTTCATCAATTACAAATTAGCAAAAGATCGCAATTGCTTTGTATTTCTAGCACTAGAGTTTCAAGTAATGATTGCAGATGGAGCTACCATAATTGTTTTTGGAAAGTGTCATGGTATTAAGCTCAATATGGGGGAGTATTTTTTGGATAGTCCTGTGATTTCCATCCAAATGGTTGGTGTTGATGTTGTATTAGGGGTCCAATGGTTACAATTATTCTGGATAATGGCCCTTAATTTTCAATATCTTTTTATGAGATTTTCCTCAAAAGGAAAGGAAATTGAGCTTAGAGGTATACAAGAGAAACCTTTTAAGGTGATAAGCTCTAATAGCATGACAAAATTACTCAAAAATGGATACCATGGTGTAATTACACATTTGCTCACTAGATTTTCAAACATTTATATCCTTTGCTCCAGTGGATTTCCAAATGGTTATCACATTCCAAGGTGTTTAGAGAGATGCGTAATGGTCTTCCACATTCTCAAGATCATGATCATGTTATTCATTTACAACATGGAAGTGTACTGCCTAACATTAGGCCTTATAGGTATCCATATGCACATAAGAGTTAGATTGAGTGTATGATCCAAGAAATGTTAGAGGCTGACATCATTCAACCTAGCCAAAGTTCTTTCTCTTCACCAGTAGTGATGGTTACGAAGAAGGATTGTTCATGGCACAATTGATTCATATTTCATCTTACCATCCTCAATCTAATGGGGAAAATGAGATTGTGAATAAATTTCTAGAAGGATATCTTTGTTGATTTTCATATGATAAACATACACAATGGGTCAAATGGTTTCCTTTAGCATAATGGTGGTACAACACATCCTTCCACACTTCATAAAAAAGGTCCCCATTTATAGCACTTTATGGATATCATCCTCCATCCATCACATCTCCTTTGAAAGGGACT
>ML835288.1:51486-62320 GCA_009831015.1 Picea engelmannii | reverse complement strand
AATACATTTCCCTCATAAAAGAGGGTTGCCTTCTAGGGAAAAAAACCCTAACATAATCTCTACCGTTAGATCTGTGACCTTATAATGAACGGTCCAGATTTACAATGAAATTACAATATACTTTTATAAGGAAATTTTTGCTTGGGGGCTTTGCCCCCGAACCGCTATCGGGGGACGCTACCCCCGAACGCTTGATAGGGGCCCACTTGCCCCTAGACTCCCTAGCCAAGGGGATAGGACCCCCGAACCCCGCAGAGGGGGTAGCCCCCCTCTGCACTCCCCCGCGTGGAAGAGTGTACATACTTCTGGGGTGTAAATACTTCATGGGGTATAAACATGTCTAAAAGTAAAAGACCTATAAATCAGGAAGATAATCAGGCTCCACAACCAACAGATCTCATGATTCACATACTCTCCCCCATTATCAGTTTGGAGGACTTTGATCTTCTTTCCAGACCGTTTCTCAACCAAATCTTTGAAATCTTTGAGGTGTTGAAAGACCTCGGATTTTTTCTTGAGAAATTAGATCCATCTAAAACCTGAGAAATCATCAACAAAAATGCAAACAAACCTCGCTTTGCTGATCGATGGATGTGGAAAAGGACCCATGAGGTCACTGTGGATCAGATCTAAAGGTGTCAAAGCTCGCTGAGACTTTACCTTGTCGAATTTCTCTTAAGGGTGTTTTTTGAGAACACATACCTCACATACTCCCTTGGAGAAATGGTTGTCTAGTAGACCATCAACTAATCTATGCTTGCTAAGCTGTTGCATGTATCTGAAATTCAAATTTCCAAAATTTTCATGCCATATCCTACTACTTTCATCAGCATGAATAAGCAGTAAAGCAGAATCAGGTTCAATGAATTAAAAAATGTATACAATCTAGACTGATGATTTACCTCACCGGTTGCAGCCCTGGAGTTGGTTTGCATGTCGTAGATGTCCACAAAATTTGGTGTGAATATGGATTTCTTTCCGGTGTTGGAATTCGTCATTTGATACACGGAGAGAAGGTTGACAGAAAGCTTGGGAACATGCAGCACATTCTCGAAACTTCCATTGGTGAGTTCAATCCTTCCTTTGCCGGTGACTTCGACAGAAGAGTTGTCCCCCATCGGAATAGGAGGACCTTTGCATGTATCCAATGAATAATATACTTCTTCTAAGGCATCCATGTGATGTGATGCTCTTGAATCTACGAGCCAAGCATGGAGAGAGGAGTTGATGGCAATCAAGGCATGGCTAGAATTACATTTCTTGGAATTTGGATCTTCTGGCTTCTTCTTCTTTGCACCCTCAGGGATGCGATCTCCAAGGTTGTTTTGATGAAGTATTTGAGACATCATATCTATTTGTTTTTGCATGAATGCAGATTTCGAATGGAATCCTTTGTGACAGTATGTGCATTTCTCTCCTTTTCTTCCCTTTTCTCCTTTGGATTCGGAGGCATTAGTGAAGGGTTTTGTGTACCCTTCCTTCTTCGTATGTGCATGAGATTTCCAATTATATTTATCTTTAAATTTCTGATATTTGTGGCTTCCATCATGCACAGTGAGTGCATGCGCCCATGTTGATGAGCTTGGTTTGCTCTTGTGTCATGGATTCGATATAGTCCTCAAGAGAAGGCATCTTCCAGGTGGCTCCAGAGGTGAATCTGATAGTATGGAATGTGGACACGAATAAAAATAATTCAATACCAAGCTTGGAGAGAATGGTAAGAACCATTTGTTTCTCCTCCGCCGATTTATCAAACCTGCAAGCTTTGAGTTGCGACAGTAAATCCTTGAATTTTTAAAGAAATCTTGGATATTGTTGAAGCTTTTTAGATCCAATGTGAGAAGATCCACCTCTAGTATGTGTCCCCTCATCTCATCCTGTTTTCCAAATATCCCTTCCAAGATTTTCCAGGCTTTGTTGGGAGTCTTACAGAAAGATATGTGAAAAAGGAGATCGGGAGAGATAAGACTGCAAATTGTTCCGAGTGCCTCATCCATGCGATTTAAATACTTGGATTTTTCTATAGTTGATATCGGTTCTGTATCTGTATTCATGGTTAACCTATACAACCCTCTATATCGGAGATGTATGTTTATTTTATCCTTCCATGCAAAATAGTTGTAAGGTGTAAGAATGAATTCTTTTTGGAATTCCATCTTTCCGCTGTCTTCAATCTTTTGTACCTGCAAACAAAATTGGTATAGCTTTTGCTTAGCAGTTTTTCAAATCTGATACCATGTAAATGTGTTGAACCTGCACATAATATATCTAGCTAAATAATAATACACACACTTGCAGAGAGAATTGGAGAAAGAAGAAGAAGGAGAGAAAGAATGGAAAGAATTCTCATCAACCGTTGTGAATAATGAATAATTTACACATGATATACTCTGTATAACTCAATGATTTCAACTTGAGGTGAACCAAGTCACCATAGTGGTGGTCTAGAGTGATCTGGAGACACACCAGTAGTTGCGGGAGTGAACTGTCACCTATTCTATTCTCTCACGCAGTTATGGGAGTGAACTGCCACCTAGTTGAGTTAACTAGTCAACTAGTCTTCAGTTAACTGACTGAACAGAGAGTAGTGAGGAGTTAACTGAGGGAATCAAGGAAAATTCACCACTCTAGTGATGATACCAAGGAAATTTTTAATTATCATGGTGATGATCCCAATGTTGCATGGTGATGATCCCAATGCAACATCTAAACTCAACTCAACTAGTCAAATTGAAGTGTGAACTGAAAGAGAATATTATCCAGGTGGAATATTCTATCCTAAAATATAGGAGATTGGATAATGACTAATTATGACTAACAAAAAAATAAAAACCTTAGGAAAAATAAATCCTAGGTGTGTGTGAAGTAACAAGTAACTCCAACACTAGGATGGATATGTGACAATTCCAAATTGCATGTGACAAGAAGATGTAAACTTAGATTTTCCATCACTGCAAAATTTATAGATGAGATAGAGCTTGATGTTATTCCATTGGATATATGTGGTATTTTGCTGGGAAGCCAATATTTATATGATAGGAGAGCCATCTTTCATCTTCATGAGAACAAGTATCATCTTTTAAAAATGGAGTTGAGTACATTGTTAGAGCACATACAAAGAAGTTGAATTTGTCACTTGTAAATGTTGGACAAATGAAGAGATTAGTCAATGCTAGTAAAAATTTTGTCCTCTTGATGATCAAAACCAAAGACAATGTTGAAAAAGAAGCTTTATAAGGTTGTGATGAAAAATTGAAATCTGATTTATATGAAATTGTTAACCAATATGATGAGACGTTTCAGAAACCAAAAGGATTCCCTCCAAAAAGGGCTATCCAACATGAGATACAATTGCAACAATATTGTCCTCTTCCAAACATTGGTATGTACAGGATGTCAGTGATGGAGAATGCTGAAATTAAAAAGCAAATCTAAGAGTTGCTTGAAAAAGGGGTCATCATGCCAAGCACATCGCCATGTGTGTCACCAATTTTTTTAGTTCCAAAGAAATATGGTACATGGCTCATGTGTGTGGATTCCATAGCCTTGAACAAGATTACAGTAAAGAATCATTATCCTCTTCGTGGAATTGATGATTTGATTGATCAATTGAAAGATGCTAAGTATTTTACTAAGTTGGATTTGAGAAGTGGATATCATCATATTAGGATTGTTGAAGGAGACACTTGGAAGACAACTTTCAAAATAAAAAAAGGTTTGTTTAAGTGGATGGTAATTCCATTTGGACTTTGTAATGCTCTTGCTACATTCATGAGAGTCATGAATGATGTTTTAAGGCATTTTCTTGATGATTGTGTGATTGTCTACTTGGATGACATTTTGATATTTTGAAAATCTCGTGAAGGGCATGTTATGCATGTAAAGCAATTTTTGGGTGTCTTAAAGAAAGAAAATTTGTTTTTGAAGATGTCTAAATGTGAGTTTGGAAAGAGCTCACTTGTTTACTTGGGACATATTGTTGGAGGAGGAGAACTGAAAATTGATCCTTCCAAGGTCAAAGTCATTTTGGATTGGCCCAAGCCCAACAATGTGATAGAGGTAAGAATCGTTTTGGGATTAGCCCAATATTGGAGAAAGTTTATTGCTAACTTCTCTTCAATTGCAGCTCCATTACATGTAGTGAAAAGCATCAAGTAATTTTTCCAAAGGGGAGGCAAGCGACAAAAAGATTTTGATGCATTGAAGGAGAAGATTAGTTCAGTTCCAGTTCTTTCACTTCCTAATTTGAGACAACCATTTGAGATCCAAACAGATGCAAACAATTATGCAATGGGGTCAGTCTTGTTACAACATGGTAAGCCCATTTGTTTTCATTCTGAAACTTTTAATGGTGTTGTGATTAACTATACTACTTATGATAAGGAGTTGTATGCATTGGCGCAAAGTGTGAAAAAATAGAAACATTATTTGTTGGGAAAAGAAATTGGCATTCACACAGATCATCAACCATTGCAATATTTACAATCACAAACAAAGCTACAACAAGCAAGGCACTTCAGATGGATGGGTTTTCTACAACAATTCCACTTGGTTATAAGGTATAACAAAGGCATTTATAACAAATTTGTTGATATGATTTCTAGGCCTGTTGTTAGTTCTTTAGTCATTCTTAAGAATAATTCTACCATGCATGAGAGCTATGTTGAACAATATGCTTTAGATGATGATTTTTAAGAGGTTTATGCAAATTTGTGTCATTCTAACTAAGTTGAGGAGTTGGATTACCATGTGCATGATAAGATTTTGTATCATCTTGGCAAGATATGTATTGCATATGGTGAAAGTGTCAACATCATAAGGGAAGCTCATTCTTCTCTTATTGTTGGCCACTTTGGTGTAGGCAAGACAATGGCTAATTTACAAAGGTATTGTTATTGGCCTAAAATAAATGAAAGTTTTACAAGATATGTAAGAGGATGTTCTTTATGTGCTACACACAAGCCTAACAATAGAAAGTTGGGTCTGTAAACTCCACTTCCGGTTCCTTATCGTCCTTGGGAAAGTGTTTCCATGGACTTTGTAGGAGGTTTACCTAATCTAAAAAGAATCGTGATTATCTTTATGTTGTGGTTAACCGTTTCAACAAAATGTGTATTTGATTCCTTGTAAGAAGAAGGTTACAGCTGAACAAATGACACAAATGTTCTTTTAGCATGTTTGGGTACATTTTGGGTTGCCTAAATCCATTATTTCTGATCGATATTATCGATTTATTGGGAACTTTTGGTCAAGCTTATCGGCACTCATGGACACCAAGTTGAAAAAGAGCACATCATTTCATCCACAAACTGATGGTCAAACAAAAGTGGTGAATAGAACAACAGTGAATCTTCTTCGTGGTTATTGCAACAAGCATCCTAATCTTTGGGATGAGAACTTACACTACATTCAACATGCTTACAACCGGGTTAAGCAATCTTCAACTCAAACATCTCCATTTGAGGCATGTTTTGGTTATTTGTCAAAATATCCTTTAGATTTTATATTTGGGAAAGATATTTCTATTGATGGTCAATATGACATTGATAGAGCAAAGAGGTTCATTGAACAAATTCGTTTGGTGCATCAAATGGTACAAGAACAGTTAGAAAAGAGCCACGCCAAGGACAAGACAAGACATGACAAGCATTGTGTTGATCACAGTTTCCAAATTGGAGATGAATTTTGGCTTTACATTAGGAAAGAGAGGCTTAAAGGAGAAGGTAAAAAATTGAAACCAATTAGATATGGACCTTTCAAGATTCTTGAAAAGATTGGTAACAATGCCTTTCGTTTGGATTTTCCTCCTTATATGAAAATGTATGCAATTGTCAATGTTGATAATTTGAGATTGTATAAGCCGCATTTGATTGATGATCAAGGAGAGCATGTTCATATTCCTTCTATAGATGATTTCTCGCTAGAATATCTTTCAAAACTGCATGAAGATACAATCCTTGACAGGAGGATGAGAAATTCAAAACGAGGGAATGTGGAATACCTTTGAGTTGGTCTTACAGACACAAATCCAAGAAAGACCAAATGGATTGAGGTTGGAAAAGTGAGGGAAATGTACTCTCATCTTCAGATATACTGAAAGTAGTCTTTTGGAGGTCTAAAAGCTTCTCAATGGGGAGGAGTGATCTAGGGGATCAAAATATGATAAAAAATCAAACTGCTCAGAATTGCTTCAAAACATACTCATGCATAAGTCTCATCCTCATGATCCGAAAGTAACTTGAATGGGTTCAAACAAACATTTTATTCGAGATATTTCATGTTTTTTCCAGTTTTCCAAGCATGCAAAGTTTGGTTGACTGCACATTCTGTAAAGTGTTGATGTGGTAGGGTTGTACTGGTGACATGGTAGGGTCGTACTGGTGACATGGAAGGGCCATACTATTGATGTGGCAGGGTCTTACTAGTGATGTGGCAGGTGACAGTACTGACACATGGAAAGTGGTGACGTGGCAGGTGACAATACTGACACGTGGAAAGTGGTGACGTGGTAGATGTTTTGGCATGGTACCTGGACCATTTAGGTTATGACACATGGCATGTTATGGACCAATGGTATGGTGACACATGGCACCCCCTCCAATGTTAAAAGTTTTTGTTTTGGACTCCACCGATCTTGAATCTGTGACCTCTGGGCATGGATGAATGACTTGGCGTAGGCCGAGATACCAACCCACCTGCCACATGTTTCTTACCCCCATACATTAAAACTTTATTTTAAGTTTTCATTGGCATTTGGTTAGGTGGAGTCTAGGCCAGGACTTAGCCCTAGCCCTTGGACTTACCACTTACAACATGACCTTACCACAAAACTTAGTGCGCAGGGGAACTAACGGTGCTAGCCCATGAATATACCACATATACACACCATATGAACACCAATTACATTGGAGGTTTCAAACGGGTCTGGGTTTGTCACTAGGACGCGGCCACATGGATGCCATGTGACCAAGACCTCTGCCGAGAAAGGCGTTATGCCTCTAACGATGCAACATAATGCCACTTTTTTCAGAATATGCGTGGGTTTTGAGTTTTTTGGCAGAGAAAGAACACAGAGGCTAGGTTCATTCATTCTAGGTGCATTTTGGTGAACATAGATAACAAAGAATTGGGAGAAACTTCCAGAGAGTGATTCCAACTCAGTTTTTGGCCAAACTAGGTGCAAGAAGAGCCCAACTATAGGGGTTTTTAGACATTTTGGAGCCATTGAAGCCATCTATTTCTCATTCTGAGCATTGTAAAGCACTGATTTTGACACTTTGAGCATTAATGAAAATGATCCATTGGAAGTTGGACTAGGAGATGTAGCCCAAGAGAGGGGTGAAATCCTTTATCATTTTTTTGTGTTAATGTGTTTACTTTGATGGGTGTATTGTATGTTTATTCTTCTCATGATTAAGTAAAATACTCATTAAGATTTATGTGTTTGTAACTTGATCCTATTACCCAAGAACATACAAATTTCACTTGTAATTTTAAAGAGACTCAAACCTTTTCATTTTTAGATCATCCCATCTAATCCAACTGGCTTATTTTGTATGTTTTCATGTCAGCATATCTTGTTGTACTTCCAAGGTCATTTTGGGTCCCTTAACAGTGTTCTTTTGGATTGCCATAATCAAAATGTAGACGAAGTCAGAGTTTGACGATGTAATGTGTGGTTCTATAAAATACCTTTCCAACGGGATATTACACACCTAAAACGAATATTGTATGTAAACATTACAACCCCGGGAAGTTGAGGTACCAACTTACCCATAGGGGCCCACATAAATTTTGGTGTTTCATATCCTAGGGTTAGGTTTTTGGATGTCTAGGGTTTTTTCATTCATGAGTAATATAAAAAAGGTTGTTGTAGTCTCATTGTAATCATTTTTCTCATATAGATGCATGTAGAAGCCACATCTCTTCTCATAGATAGCTACCACCATTTGAGCAAGTGTTTGAGTTCAACAATTTTATAGTTTCAACCTATTTCATTTATTCAATAGAATAGATTTTTCATTGGATATTTGTGGTGTTCTTCATATATATGTGTTTATTGTGTTCAACATGTTAATCAGTTCATTCCGCTCCTAAATCCGGATCAATTTTTTGTTTACCCCTTTGAGCAACAATTCAAATATCTCATATTTTTCTTAAAAGCAAAGCATCATGAATAAAATTCCCAAAATCACAAGGAAATTATTATGGTATAGAAAGAAGGAATATGATTTGATCCCACTTGTCAAATGGTCCAAATTATTTCAACCAAAGTCCTTCAATGGCTAGGGTTTGAAATATATGGGGATTTTTTCTCAAGCACTAGTAGCTAAATTGGTATGGAATTTGGTAACATGATTAGGTATTTGGTAGGAGACATTAATAAAAAAAAATACATCTTTCCTCACTCAAAACTAGATTGGATAATATGCACAAACAAATTAGCCCCATGGGGTTTCTTTTTCTAGAGATCAATGGTGAAACCATATCCTTTAGTAGGTCATTTTCTTACCTAGAAAATGGGTAATGGGAAGTCCAGTCGACTTGAAGGAGGTTCTTGGGTTGGACTCAAAGTGGACCACAATATGTTTTAGGATTTCAAATAATATCTATAGGAAAAAGGGATCTTCTTCTTGGATGATTTAGTCTTTGGTCTTCCAGACTCTATTTAATATCCCTCTTGGATTTGGAAGCTTAAGCCCCCCTCAAAGAAAGACACTAATACATGGATTTCATTGGAAAAAAAAAATCTCACATGGGATAGATTGTGAATGAGAAAATTTGAAGGTCCCAACATATTTCATCTCTATTAGGAGGAAATGGAAACACCAAATCACTTGTATAAACATTGTAACTTCTCATTCAAAGATTGTTTTTTGTTCAAAGTTAAAATATCAAGTTTAAACAATTGGGAAAGTGAACACTTAGAGGAAGTGTTGGACAATTAGTATGAAGAATATATACACATAAAATACATTTGTCCCTCCCTATATTCTACATTTGGTTGATATGGATTCAACACAATGATTGAATCTTGAAGGAGGAAAAATGTTCACCTTTAGAAATATTCTACAAGCTCAAGGAGATTATAAATCATATTCTCAGATCCTCTTCATAGGAAAAGCAAAGAATCATTTCTTCTCTTAATCTAGACAACTCAAAATTTATAGAATTTTTTGATGGAGCTCCTATTGGTTATCCTGGATAAGGATGTGTTGAAGGTTGAGCCATATCTACAATAATCAAAAGATCTACTATCATCTTAGTATGGGGATATGTACCAATTAGTTCCAACAATAAGGAAAAGATCCAAACTGTGATCTGTCCCATGTCAATAAGATGGGAAAAGAACCTTAGATCACTCCAAATATATACTCACTTGGTTTTTTTTCGAATAATTTTATTATGGAACAATAGGAGAGTCATTCTTGGAAAATTATAATGATTCATGTAGAGACTCACACTGAAATTATTCTTTAGTCCAAATGTGACCTACAGTTTTGAATTAGCATTCATTAGAAAACATAGGTTAACTTTGTGGACTGTTGGGGTTATCATATATTTTGAAGGAAAATGTTCCTCAAGTTAGGGTGAGGCCTTGTTTTCAAATTCACAATGCATATTAGTGATTCGAGTTTTGCATAGGACTTAGAAGAGAAGAAAATGATAATTGTAACTTCTAGACATGGAGGCATTTCAAGAGATCATTTTTACCGATTTGGACGACATTTTCTAGGGTCACTGTGTTTCTCGTCTGCTTTGTCTAGGTTCCTGCTGCTATCGAGGGTTGGGTCTCTCTCGCGGGGTCTCCTATTTCCACATGCTAAGTTGTTGCTGAGGGTATTTGGGTCTCCTATCATCGCCTGCTAAGATATTTTCTATGGTCTATATGGGGTCTCTATCTAAGCTATTATTGAGAGTCTATCATGGGTATCTGTCGTGGGTTCGGGATGTGATACAGTTGTTGTCGAGGGTTTGTCTGGGGTCTCTGTCTAAGATATTTTTGAGGGTCTGTCTAGAGTCTCTATCACGAGGTTGGGCTATGATACACTAGCTCATAGGGTCAGGGTCTGATACACTAGCTCGTGGGTCAGGGTCTCGCTGGTTTTTATATATTATATATATATATGACATATATGTTATACAACATATATGCCATATATGTTATATAACATACATGATGAGTTGTGTTGTAGGATCTTCAATTTTGTGGGATTAGACATTTCATGCAATGGATGATGTGATAAAAAGGAGTTGCATATCGGGTCCACTCAAATATTGTCCTAGGGTCATTTGGAGAGTTGGTTGGCTCTTGGCTCATTATCATGTTACTCGTTAACACATGAGAAGTAAGTGTAGTGAATCTCATCTTGGGAGGCACTTTGAAATATAACTCTTCTCCACTCGTCATGGAGTTTGGGTGATCAGTGTGGCTCCCTTGTAGGGATTTGCATCTATATGCCTTGGGAAAATTCGCAGTAACACACGAGTAGTGTTGCAGGATCTTTCATTTTGTGGGATTCGACATTTCATGTGATGGGTGATGTGATAAAAAGGAGTTTCATACCTAGTCCAATCAAAGATTTTCCTTGGGCCATTTGGAGGGTTGATCAGTTTTGTTGGAAATTGGGTTGTCATTGATGTCAACCTTGATAAATAGGTGAAGTATCATTGATTGATTGGTTTGAGAATCATTGTCAATATTGGACATATTGTGATGAAGGTGACTGGAATGTCAAGCATTGTCAATATTGGACATAATGTTATGAAGGTGACTTGAATGTCAAGCATTGTCAATATTGGACATAATGTTATGAAGGTGACTTGAATATCA
>ML835288.1:23263-39196 GCA_009831015.1 Picea engelmannii | reverse complement strand
TATTTGACAATGGTAACATAAATTCACCTAACAATCTACAACATAAAAAATAACTAGATAATGTAAAGAATATTAATTGTAAATATTGCATTCGTATTTTACACATTATTTAACACTAAAAAAAAGAGAAAAAAATCAGTCTGTATGTATATGTGATGAAACATATTACATGCCTTGGGGTCTATGTCATACAAGTGTTCGATAAATGATTCATAACCTTTTTAAGTTCACCAACAACAATGTAACATAGATAAGATTTTCTCTTGAACCTTTATAAAGTCATTTGTTTTCCTTTTCTATCAGGTTTTCATCATAAATATCATCATTGTCCCCATCCTCATCTGACCGAGTGAACAAGTCTTCGATCATTTTATTTGTCCCATCATCATGAACTATGTTATTATTTTCATATTCTTCCACGGGTTCATTAAATTGACCTTAATTATTCACTTCATGTTCCTCAGCTTGTATGACATCATTTCTAATACTACTTGGTGCATTCGACATAAAGTTAGGGGGGAATTCTAACTTTATAATTACAAACAATCATGCAAAATTAGTGTGTATAACAAACATTAAAACAATATAAAATTTTATAAATAACATCAATATAAAGACATATAATGAATATATAGCTAATTACCATGGGATGATATTCATTCGATACCTCGTCAATGTGCCCATATATCCTGCAATTTATTTTAGCTATTGCTATTAAAATTCTTATGGGACGTGCAATACAACATCGCTTGCAAGGGAAATAACATTTATCATCACCCTTTTCACCCTCTTGACTTTTTTTCCCACCTCTAATATTTTATGACATCCTTCCCCATAAAAATACAATGATGATTATCTTATAAAATTGAGTGGTGTAATAGAATATATATTATATTTTTCTAATGTAATTGACATATAAAAATAAATCTATTTTTTGCTTGACAAGAAGACCTTAAACCCTTTTTGAACTATTTTTTTTATAGAAAAACTATCGCAACATCTCTAAAATGCAACATGTTTATAATTTTTTGTCCGTCTGAATTCTGAATTCTGAATTTTTCAAATAGTGGGTGACCATTTGATGAGAGAAACAATTAACAGTAGTATCATCAGTATTGGGAAAAATATAGTGGTTTGTCGTAATACAAACACCTTGTACTAGACATCGTAAGTGAGACAAATGTTCATTTCCATCTCAAGTCCGACGAATTTGGGCGGGATTGAAAAAAATTGAAAAATTGAAATATTTATGTTGTATTTTTCGACAGTATGACCAATTTTGTCTATACCGTTGAAAATAGTTCGTTGGAAATTTTTGAATATGTAGTAGTGTCAGTGTAAAATTGTTCAATGATAATAGCTAGGGTTTTACTATTAGCTCACTAGGAAGCAATTTTCATATCTGAAAATTAGTCACATAGAGTTCCATGTGAAAATTGACATGGTTTCAGAGCTTGGGATTTGAAGAGAAGGGGATCATCTTGAGACACATTTTTTGGTTGCAACACTAGAAGAGTGTTGTTCTTGTTCTTGTTCTAGACAAGTCATGGGTGACAATTCTATGAGGGAGTTGTAGTAGTGTTGGTGAGTTGGCTCTGAGAGGGAGCTATAGTGACAGTTGTAGGTGGCAATAGGTTAGATGGTCTTTAGTTTGAGACATGGAGCAGACCATCTAGAAAAGGAGTTGTGGACCATAGCAACTCAATGGTGTGGAGGGTTGGAGTTTTTTTGGATTGACAGAGAGCCCGAATCGCAATAGTTTGTTGTGTGATAGGTTTCCAACCCTATATATGGACTTCTGATGACTAGTACCGGTGAGATGTGATTGGTGCAGATGAATGAGATTTCTTTGCATGTCTGGCAAGTTGATGAGATAAAGTATTTATCAGGCTGGAGAGTTGTACATTGTCGAGGTATGACAATGTATGAGGTATTTTACCCAGGAGGATGAGGACAGTTGCATATATGAGTTGCGTATGTCTAGAGTGGACTAGATTATGTGTCCATATGAAGCTTGGGATTGTTCAAAGAGAGGACACGAGATTCGTTTCAGCATGTGCATAGACACTTACAGGTATTCTGAGGTCTTGGGAACCATTTGTTCAAGGGATATATGGATGAGAGACATTACAAAGGTTTGACAGACTATGGATGGATTATGTCTAGGAGGAGACTCGGTTAGAGTCCAGGGATGATTTGGATGATAGACTTAGGTAGAATTTCATTAGATCTTCATGACTTGTGTAAGAGGGATGATTTCCTTGGAGGATTTCATAGTTATTATAAAGTGGGAACCGCTGACATGTGACAAGGGCATGAGATTTGTTTGAGAGATTCACAGTGTCTGACTCAGGTATGTACTTGGAGCTTGGTATGAGGGTCAAACATGTAGTGCAGGGATCTGGTACAATGTCGTTCTAGATGGATTCAGGGGATGTTTTATGAGTGGAAAATGTGTTATGGGTTCCATGAGTGTGTTCTCAGCCTCAATGATTGAGGAGTAGGGCTATGTAGTGTTCTTCCAGGATGGACAAGTTTTATTGGATTCCTAGAGGATTTATCTTCAGATCAATGGTTGTTCTTGGAGTTAGAGAGGGAAACATATATAGGATGAGGGGATAGAATATGCATGTTTTGAACAAGAGGATCAAAGAGACAAATGAGGAGGAGTAGGTAGCTCCACCAATGGTGAGGTAGGTGGCCCCACCAACAACATAGGTATAGAGGAAGTAGGTAGCTCCAACATTGGTACACTCTCAAAGGGATCCAGAGCTCAGAGGGATTCAACCCTTAGGATCTAGTGGGGAGGAATAGCCTCCTAGGAATGTGTAGATGACATTGGAAAAAGAGGAGATATCTCTGAAGGTTGTGTAGACTCTGAGGGAGTCAGTGGATTTAGAGGGAGTCCAACTTCAAAGGGATTCAAGAGGCTTAGAGGGAGAGTCAATCGTTCAATGGGAGCCAACCTTTAGGTCCATATGGGAGGCAGGCATCTTCCAATACTGTCAAGAGGGTGTCATGGGTTGAGATGTATAGGAAGGATACTCAAGAGTGAGAGGCTTCTAGGAGCAAGGAATATTCCAATATGGGATCATTCCAGACAACAAGATTTTCTTTAGTGACCAAGGATGAAACCAGGCAGGAGGATTGGAGAGTAGAATTTTCTTCAGTGACAGAGGGAGCATCCAATCAGGTGGATTGGAGAGTAGTTGTGGTAGTGAATCGAGTGCGGGAGACAAAGTTACTTCTAGGTAATTTTGGAGTGTGGTGAGAATACCTCCCTTGCTAAGAGGGAGTGTTGATTTTTTTAGCTTCAGGAAGGTATTCTCACATGCCCTAGGTTTTGGGCATGTGAGAATCATCATGGAAACCACATTACACTCTTTGTTTGGTGAAAAATTACTTAGGAATGAAGTTGGGAATTCATGGGTTTGGTGATGGGATTTGTGGGTTTGTGTAGGGGCTTCACACCCACAAAGAAAGTCTAATTTGATGTTGAATTGTGGGGGGGATTCTATGATGATACCTAAGACTTGTATATAAAGGAGAGAGGTCATTGTGACATTTCATTTATAGAGTGTGTGGAGACAAGGATGGAGCTAGCATGATTGAGTCTACACTTGTGCTAGAAGGCTTGATGATTTCAGCAAAGGGAAATTCTGCATGGTGGAAAATTTGGCCTAGAGAAGAGGAAGTCATAGAGAGCAAGTTGTATGGAGGTGTCTATACAAGAGTTTTATGTAAAAGTGTACGTGGGTTACAAGAAGGAAAAGCGCATATATACGCAAGTTGGAAAAAGTAGAAGTGCACATGTACGTTGTTTGTAGTAAGGTGAATCACGTACATATTGTTTTTAGGTAGGAGCATGTCTATACATGTTGATAGGTGATGTCAGTTGGCCATATATGTGGTCTACAATAGATTTGTGGGTAGAGGAAACTTCTAGGGATTTGTTGAGGTTTGGTTTTCTGATTTGTATGTTTATTGGAGGACAAGGTTGACCTCATATTTTGGTGGATTTGTATTGGCTGGGAGGGCTAGATTTTCCCTCATAATTTTTGAAATTAATAAGGTTACAAAACACAAATTTGTGTCTCATATATGTGTTGGTGATTCATCTCTGATCTTGTTTTTTCTACTGCATATATTTCCAATCAATAATTTTCAATGTAAAATTGTTTAGTGATAACAACTAGGGTTTTACTGTTAGCTCACTAGGAAGAAATTTTCAGATCTGAAAATTAGTCACATATAGTTGCATGTTAAAATTGATAGATTGGAACCAAGTGCCAAACTTAAACTAGTCTCCCTGATTTGGATGAAGAAGGATCCATTTGGTTGTAGCCTCAAGTAGTTTTGGACCACCGTGAGCTTCGTCTATGTCAACGCACCATCAAGGAACTTTTAGTTCAGTGGAAGGATACACCACCGAAAGATTCCACATGGGATTTAGCTACCATTCTACAATAGTTTCCTCATCTCACACTTTGAGATAAAGAATGTTTTTTCAAGGGGTGGGGGAGGGGGGGCTGTGTGGGGGCAGGTTAGGGACCTAACCTCCCTAACCCCTCAAGTAGGAAAAATAATATGTTTTCTATGTAATAAAGGAAAACATTAGTAAATAAGGCCTATGTAATAATGTGAACATGTCTAATGTAAGAAGACTTAATAGAAGCTTCCCCTTCTAGAAAGGTCTTCCTCTAGAATGTTTTCTAGAAGAAAGAAATAATATGAATAGGAGTAGAAGGAAAGGAAAAGTTTTTGTCTTGAGAATTATTTTGTAATTGAGCTCTTCTTTGTTGGAGGTTTCCCCCTCAAAGAGGCAAGTGAACTTGGATTTCTATTAATATATGTATCATTTTGGGTGTTATTTTTCTATATATTTTGTTGTTGTTGTCAGTATTCATCATAATAATTCTATTTATGATTTGCATAATACATTTGGTACCTTACAAATAGAGGGTAACAAAGAGAGAGGGGGGGCGAAGGGAAGGTAAGAGAACATGAGAGAGAGAGAGAGAGAGAGAGTGAGAGAGAGAGAGATAGAGAGGGGGGGGGATTGAGGGAGTGATCCAGGTGGATATTGGTGGCTACCCACCTATTCCCACTGGCTTTTTTTAACAGTTTTAGTTGAGCATGTTCTTCTATAATTGTTTGTAATTGTGGGTTCTACACTTTCGGGGATTTCTAAATCCCTACACAGCTTCCAGGTGGATATTGGTGACTTCCCACCTAATCCAACTGAATTATTTTGGAATTTTTCATGTCAGTACATATTTTTGTACTTCCAGGGCCGTTTTGGGGCCCTAAACAATGTTTTTTGGCTTACCACTGTCAAACTATAGACGAAGGTAGATTTTGATGGAATAATGTGTAATTCTCGAAAAGACATTTCCAATGGGCTATGTAATATTATGTATATAAAAAGTATGGATAACATAAATAAAATGCTAGAAATGGAAGATGAGCAACAATATAACCAGAACAACACCACAATAATATTGAAATGATAACAGAATAACACCAGAAAGAGCACTTCGATTACTGAGAGCAATGTTCACTTGCCTCTTCGAGGGGGAAACCTCCAGTCGAGCAGAGCTCTATTACAATAATATCCATGACAATAGTTCTCATACCCTTGACTCCTATTTATACTAAATATGTCTATCAAAAGAACCATCTAGAGGAAGATCCTTCTAGAAGTGAAAGCTTCTATTAGGTCTTCTTACATTCGAATTATTCTTCCTTATTTCTAGGCCTTATTAATATTGACCTTTATTACATCGGAATATATTATTCTACCTACGTGAGGGGTTAGGTCCCTAACATGTCCTCCCCCTTAAAAACGACCTTTTCCTCAAGGCTTGAGATGTGGAAATTGTTGCAGAATGGTAGTTGGTTCCCAAGTGGCATCTGCTAGGGTTGTATCTTTCCAATGGACTAACACTTCCTTGATAGTTTTCTAATGCAGCTAATGATCACGCTAGTCCAAAACTACTTCTGGTTGTAGCCAAATGGAGCCTTCTTCGTCCAACTCGGGAAGGTTGGTTTAAGTTTGGCACTTAGTTCCAATCACCTTCTTTAAGCAGGAAACATGAAAAATAGGATGTAGCTTAGAATGACTGGGAAAAGATAAATGATAGGCCACCTATCCCACATGCTTGAGAATGATATAAGGACCATAAAATTTGGGTGCCAGTTTCTGACAATGGTCATCCTTGAGGGAATTTCACTTGTAAGGTTGCAGTCGAAGAAACACCTAATCCCCTTCAACAAATTGACATTCATAGCGACCTTGATCTACCTGTTGCTTCATGTGATTCTGGGCCACGTCCAAATTATCTTTGAGGGTACGAAGAATAGGCTCTCGAACTGTAAGAGTTTGGTCGACTTCCTAGACCTTTGAGACACCTGATAAATATGAGAGAACTGAAGGTGGCTTTTGTCCATATACTGCTTCAAAAGGAGTCATGCAAGTAGTTGTATGGTATGAAGTGTTGTACCACCATTCATCTTGTGGTAACCATTGAGCCCATTGATTTTTATTTTCTAATGCAAAACACCTCAAATATGTTTCCAAACACTTGTTGACAACTTCAGTTTGACCATCAGTCTGGGGATGATAAGCTGTGATGAGATCAAATTGGGTGCCTTGTAGCTTAAACAGGTCTTGCCAAAAATTGTTGGTGAAAGTTGGGTCACGATCAGAAACAATAGAATATGACATGCCATGAAGCTTGAAGACCTGATCCATGAAAAGTTGAGCCACATTGTCTATTGTAAATGGGTGTTGAAGAGAACAAAAGTGAGCATACTTGGAAAGGCGATCAATGACCACCATGATCACTGATTTATTTCCCGATTTAGGTAAGCCTACAATAAAATCCATAGAGATATCCCGCCAAATAGCAGGTGGAATCGGAAGAGGTTGTAGTGTGCCAATATATTTGACTGTTTCACCCTTGTTGTGTTGGCACACATCACATTCAACCAAAAAATCACGAACGTTATGTTTCATACCATCCCCCAAAAAAAGAATGTTTGACCATGTCATAGGTTTTGGTAAACCCTGAGTGCCCAGTTGTGGGTGTAGCATGAAGCTCAGAAAGTATTGTGGATTTAACTTTTGACTGTTTACTTAAATAAAAATGGCCTTTGTATCGAAGCTCATCATGGAGCCAAGATTACCCTAGAGAAACTGGAGAATTGGACTGCAATTGTTGTATCAAATGAGAAATTTTTGGATCGTGTAGCCATTCCTGGAAAACGGATTGGAGCCAATCTGGTACAATGAAGGAGAGAAAAAATGTACCCTTCATCTTCATATTTTTAGGAAAGTACATCTGCAACCACATTGTCTTTTCCTTTCTTGTAAATGATATCATAATCATATCCAAATATCTTAGTCACCCATTTTTGTTTCTCTGGGGAGGAAATGCGTTGTTCCAGAAAATACTTGAGGCTTTGATGATCTATCTTAATTTGGAAGAATTTCCCCAATAGATAAGGGTGCCAAAGATCAATGACATGCATAATAGCCAACATTTAATTTTCATAGATTTATTTTCCCAAATTTCGTTCAGGCAGTTGTTTGCTGGTAAAGGCGAAAGGCCGACCCTCTTGCATAAGGACGATGCCAATTCCTTTCCCCGAAGCATCAAATTACAGGACAAGATATTTGTGAAATAAGGAAGTGCTAGGAATGGAGTGGTGCACATGGCCATCTTTAAGGTTTGAGAATCCAGAGCAACTATTGGAGTCTAAGTGAAAGAATTCTTTTTAAGGAGTGCAGTGAGAGGGGGTGCAATCTTTCCATAATTCTTAACAAACTTGCAATAATAACCTGTTAAGCCCAGAAATCCACACAATATTTTGAGAGTCTTTGGGTGAGGCCAGTATTTCCTAGCTTCAATATTTTTAGGATCCACCCTAATGCCATGCTTTCCAATAATATGACCCAAGTACTCGACTTCTGAGGTGCCAAAAGCACATTTAGATTGTTTCAGGAAAAGTTGGTGCTGAGAGAGTAGATGGAGAACTCAATCCACATGAGAAAAATGGTTTGTCCAGGTTTTTCTATAGATGAGGATATCATCAAAGAAAACTAAGACAAAATGATGGAGAAAAGGACAAAAGACATGATTCATGAGGCTTTGGAAAGTGGAGGGAGTATTACACAAACCAAAGGGCATGACCAAAAACTCATAGTGGCCCTCATGAGTTCTAAAGGAAATCTTCAGAATGTCTACCTCTTTCATACGGATCTGGTCATAGCTAGAAAGAAGATCAAGTTTAGTAAAGAACTGGGTGCCACTAAATTCATCCAAGGGGTCATCAATGACAGTAATGGGAAATTTTTCTTTAATGATGAGTTTGTTGAGGCCACGGAAATCAGGAAACATGTGCCAAGAGCCTTCTTTCTTCATGACCATGACCACAGGAGAAGAGTAGGGCCTCGTACTAGGGTGGATAACACCCGCGTTAAGAAATTCTTGAACCATTTTCTCAATTTCATTTTTTTGGGAAAAGGGGTGGTGATAGGGATGGATATTGGGAGGAAGGATTCCTGGGACAAGGGGAATGGGATGATCATGAACACCATGGGAAGGAGGGAGTCCTTGGGGAGTGGAAAAAACCACTTGATGTTTAGAGAGGATGGATGGGAGGTACTGTGGCATAGAGGGTGTCTCAATTGCTTGTATGGCATGGAGTTGGGAAATAATTCCCGAATGACCTTTTTGAGAAAATTTTCCATGCGATGGGAACTAATGATCTCAGGGGAACTGATGATGATGACTTGGAACTTATATTGCTGACTCTCCTGGTCAAATTTCATGGTTAATTCCTTAAAATCCATGAGAATGGGACCTAAAGTCCTTAGCCAATCTGCACCCAACACAATGTCACAACCGCCCATGTGGATAGCAAACATATGAGATTTCAGGTGGTAGTCACCAATTGGGAGACACACATTTTCACAATTCCCTCCACATTTCATGTACCCACCATTGGCAATCATGATTTGAAAATTATTGATTGCACGGATATAGAAATTAGTTTCTTGGGAAATGCAGAGATGAATAAAATTATGGGTGTTGCCACTTTCAACAAGAATGATGACCTTCATATGCTTGATGTAGCCAATTAGTTTGAGGGTTTGGGGAGCAAAGAATCCCATGAGAGCATTTAGGGAAATGATCGGTTCTACTTCGGGAGAGTCTGAAGGAGGGGTAATTTTGGTGGGTTTAGGTGACTCAGACACAAGGGGGGATTCAACATCCTCTTCTAAAACATCCTCTGAGATGGCCAAAAAAATATTTTGTTCATTACACTTATGTCCTGGAAAACATTTGTCATCACAATTATAACAAAGGACTTTGAGTTGGCATTCAGCCATTTTGGCCCTAGTCAATTTTTGGATCTTTAGTGGAGTAGAAGGAGGAGTGGGATTTACTAGTTTAGTATGAGGAATAAAGGAGGGTTTCCGGTTTTTATAAGATACAACCTGTTGTGCAACCTTAGCTCGTTTAGTAGCCTCCACCCAAATCTGAGGCCGAGCCATGAGGACATGGTCATGAATCTCATCCTTGAGGCCACTCATAAAACATTCTTGGAAAAAAGCATCAGACATGCCCTCTATACGGAAAGCCAGTCGCTCAAAAGCAGTTATAAAGTCTTCCACTGTGCCAGATTGTTTCGACTTTGTCAAATGGCCTAAATGGTTGGTGTCAGTGTCAAATCATTCATAAATCTCTGCCACAAAGTGTGTCCAAGCAACATACCCTTGATGAGCAGTTTTTCTCCATTGCCAACGTTCTTGATCTAGATGGAGAACACTATACCGGAGTTTGGCCAAGTCATTTGTAATGTTGTACAAAGAGAAATAATGTTCCATTTGAGTTACCCAACCAATGGGATCTGATCCATCAAATTTGGTCACATCAACCTGCGGAAGGCGTAGGTCACGTTGAAAGTTATGGGGCTGAAAATTATGGGAATGAGAGGAAGTTTTATCTTTGGTATGCAAAGGTGGGTCAGACAAAGGGGGATCTGCAGGGATATGCAACTTGGTGCAGATCATCGAAGTGACAGATTCAAGCTAGGTAGTCATGTCTTGTTTGAGATCTTCTTTGAGTTTCGCAATTGAGGCGACGATGGAGGAATGGATGTTTTTATTGATGGTGGATATATTGGCACTGAGCTGTCTCACTTCTTGTTGGTTCTCTATGAAATTAGATTTCAAGGTATTGAAGTGATATTCCAAGTATTGGCTACAGATATGGGCCATGATGGCGAGGGAACTGAAGAGAGGCGGGTGGGGTCAAAATTTTTGTTGAGAAATGATATGTGTCAATGTGATAAGGGTGAAGAGATAAATCCAATGGAATAGGTCTCAAATAATGGTGCAAAAATTTCCAGACTTTTTTTTTAACACATTATTAAATAATACTGCAGTGATGAAATGCCCAAATTATTAACTAGGAAGAAATGTCCAGTGATTTGGAAACTCAGACATAGTTGTGCGGCAATAGATCCTGTCTGTTTTATTTTTTGTTTCCATCCCCAAGGGTTCTACAGACAAGGGTTTTCCCTGTTCTATAGCTCTCTGATATACGTGCGGGATCCAAGAGTAGTACTCAGCCCAATATCTCAGGGAACCAACTAAGGAGGCTAGATCGTGCCTTTAGCCATACTACTCGACTACCCAGGTACTAGAGAGTATCTTCCCAAGTGTTTTTCTTGGTGACACTATAGCAGTCAAGCGATCGATCGATTTATCTAAAGAGGGCTTCAGGAAATCTAGGTTGATTCGTATACAGGTGTTGTCTGATGCGCTACCACTCGAAGGGGTGCCAACAAGGGTTACAAGGGTGTCCAACAGATGTCCTCTTAAGTATCACTTGTATTTCCTACGTGTATGAATCCCCCAATACGATTTTATGCTCATAATGACAGATCTTTGTAGCTTAAAGATGTCGGAATATGTCTCTACCCTGAAAAAAAATTTACCCATAATTTTCTATCGAGGAAAGTTATCTGATACCACTTGTAATATTCTAGATATAAAAAGTATGCACAACGGAAATAAAATGCTAGAAATGGTGGATGAAAAACAATATAACCAGAACAACACCACAATAATATTGAAAGGATAACAAAACAACACCAGAAAGAGCACTTCGATTACTGAGAGAAATGTTCACTTGCCTCTTCGAGGGGGCAACCTCCAGTCGAGCAGAGCTCTATTACAATAATATCCAAGACAACAGTTGTCATACCCTCGACTCCTATTTATACTAAATATTTCCATCAAAAGAACCATCTAAAGGAAGATCCTTCTAGAAGCAAAAGCTTATATTAGGTCTTCTTACATTCGACTTATTCTTCCTTATTTCTAGGCCTTATTAATATTGAACTTTATTACATCGTAATATAGTATTCTACCTACATGAGGGGATAGGTCCCTAATAGGATATAATTCACCTAAAACGAAGGTCGTATGCAAAATTTATGACCACGGGAAGTTGAGGTATCAACTTACCCATTGGGGCCCACATAACTTTTGGAATTTCATATCCTAGGGCTAGGTTTTTGGATGTCTAGGGTTTTTTCATTCATGAGTAATGTTAAAAAGGAATTTGGAGCCTCATTGTAATCATTCTTCTCTAACGGATGCACGTAGCAGCCACATCTCTTCTCAAAGATAACTACCACCATTCGAGCAAGTTGTTTCCAGTTATGCAGTTTTATAGTTTCATCCTATTTTATTTATTCAATAGAAGTTATTGTTCACTGGATAGCTATTGTTTTTCTCTATATATCTTTGGTATTGTACTCAGTCTATTATTTATTTATTTTCGCTCATAAATCTGGATAACTAGTATCATAGCGGTCTTCTCTTCAATTTTTTTTTCTTCATGCATGTCCCCAAAAAGATCTAGGTACAATAAGTTCAGAATTGAACCAATCGATCCTTTACAAGATCGGGCACACCGAGCCAACCAAAACTCGTGGGGGACGAGAAGAAAGATGATCAAGCAGGAGATCATTTTCAACTGTTTGTCAAGGAAGCCCTTGCACGACAAAGGAATGAAATGATGGACAACTTTGCACATATCCTTTGGCGGTTTCCCACAGGAGATGCATCTTCATCAAGCAACCATGCAACCCCCTTCAAGGCATAAGTAAATTTTGATATTCCATTATTTTAAGTATTGATAGATGAAGATGTTGTAGATAAATAGATGAATCTGCTCGAAGGGTATTTTTCGGTCCACAATTTTTTCGATAGGGAAAATATTACGTTTTCACTCCTCAAGGTCGTCCCCCATGTTAAGGACTGGTGGGATACTTACTCTGAGCAAAGGGACATAGATGAATCTACAATATTTTCAGTCACCCCCACATGGGATTCTTTCAAGGATGTCATTAAAGAACAATACTACCCCATTGGAAGCTACGAGGACCAGTACACAAGATGGACCACCCTGCGTCAGGAGAGGGACCAAACAGTACCACATTTCACCAATATTTTCCATACCCTTCGCACAAAATTGGATATCAAAGACTCTGAACGACATCTGGTACTCAAATAACGTGGTTGTTTGCATAGATACATTGAAACAAATGGAGTTTTTGGACATCACATATTTTTGTATGACTTATAGATATGTTGTCAAGATCGAGAAGAAATTTAAGTGGAAGAGGAGAGAGTTTGGATCTTCAAACTCCTCAAAGTTGAAGCAGGGAAAAGGCATCCCCAACCCACAAAAAAAGGGATAGAGAAAATATGGTCACTCTCAGGACAACCAACCCAAGATGAAACATAAGAAGGGTAATGAGAAGTCGAAAAAGGACACAGGAAAGTGGTGTGAATACCATAAAATCCCTTTGCACAAAATCAAAGAATCTCGCTCCAAGTAGTCACTGGTGGCCGAGATGAAAGCTTTCGAGTCATAGGTAGATTATGATTCTGAATCAAATCTAGAAAGAGGGAAGTGGATTATCGATGTTGAACCCAATGCCACTGTTTCTACCACCAAATTACAGCCAAGCGAACCACAAGAACCAGATGAAGGGGAATTCGTCTTTCACTCACAAATGTGGGTAAATGGGGCTCCCCTTCATTTCATTGTCGATAGAGAAAGTCGGAAGAAATTGATCTCGACAGAGGTCGTCAAGTATTGGAACTACCGATGACACTGCACCCACATCCCTACACCATCGGTTGGCTTCACCAAGGAAGATATCTTTGCATCATCCAACAATGTTGTCTTCCTTATGACAACAATCCCTTCAAAGATGAGTTATTGTGCGATATTTCTTCCCTTGAAGTTTTTTATGTTCTTTTAGGACGACCATATTTGTGGAAGCAACATGTTGTGTATGAATCTAGACCCCACAATGTTATTATTACTTTGGGTAGACAATTGTACAGGATACCAGAGCTAGCGTCACCTACCACTATTTCTTTAATCTCTGCTAAGCAATGTAGTAAGGTCATTTCACAGACCGAGAAGTTTGTTTTCTTTGTGATTTTTGCTCACAGTAGGCAGAAGTTTTCCACCACATCTATGACCTCTACACAGATCCTCTCTTTGTAGGAGAAGTAAGAGGATGGAATCATGGAAGAGTACAGAGACATATTCTCCTCACTCGTTGGGGTACCAATGCACTGGCAAGTCAAGCATCCAATTGATCTAACCCCCAGTTCACCTCTGCCTAATGGACTAGTTTATCGTCACTCACTGATGGAAAATGACGAAATCAAGCATCAGATCCAAGAGTTTCTTCAAAAGGGGCACATCAAATCTAACTCCTCCCCTTGCAGAAGCCCTATTATAATGGTGCAGAAGAAAGATGGGAATTGGCGAATCTGCATTGATTACAGAGAATTAAACAAAATCATAGTGAGGAACTGGTATCGAATTCCCTGAATTGATAGCCTTATTGACCAACTCAAGGGGGGCAATTTCTTCAACAATATTAACCTAAAGTCTGGCTACCACTAGGTCCGCATCGAACCGACTGATGTATGGAAGACAACTTTCAAATCTAAAGAAGGTATCTTCGAATGGTTGGTCATGCCCTTTGGCCTAAGAAATGCACCAACAACTTTCATGAGGTTGATGGGTGATGTATTAAGACCCTTCACCAACTATTTTGTGGTGTTATATCTGGATGACATCCTCATCTTTAGAATAACTTGGGAGGACACATGCAACATATTCAACAGGTTTTGAGAACTCTGATGCAACACAAGATATATGCCAACTTGGAAACATTCTCCTTTGGCATGAACAAGGTCCAATACTTAGGATACATTGTTGATGAACATGGGGTACATCATGTGGATCCAACTAAGATACAATTCATCCATGACTAGCCAACCCTGACCACACTAACTGAGCTTTAGAGCTTCTTGGGACTTGCCAAATTATACCAATGGTTCATGTTTAGATTCTCCCATATTGCATGGGCCCTCAACCAAGTGACCAATGGTGATGGAAAGGAAAAGTTCACATGGGGGAAGGCACAACAACGAGAATTTGATGATATGAAGCATTTCTTGTGCTTAGCTCCAGTGTTGTCCTTACCCGATCTGCAACAACTTTTCGATATTGACGTTGATGCATTCGACTATGTTGTAGATGCATTTCTCACTTAACACAGTCATTCGGTAGAATACCATATTGAGACACTCTCAAATATTGTTTAGAAATACCCCACCTATGAAAAGGAAATGTATTCCATTGTACAAGCCTATCGTCAATGAAAACATTACATTCTGGGAAAGGAGACACTCATCCACACTGATCACAAGCATATGTAGTTCATACAGACACATGGGAAGTTGTAGAATGACTTCCATCAGAAGTGGTCCACATACCTGTAGCAGTTCCATCTCAACATCAAGTATAAGACAAGGAGCACAAATAGTGTTATTGAATGCCTCAGTCGACCTCCCATGGCTGCACTCACCACCATGCTCCATTCATGTGGGCATGAGGCATCTGAGTGGCCCCAACTTTATCCGCAAGATCCTGACTTCATCACCACCTATCAGATCTTGGATACATGCACGAATGTCACCCATTTTCACATTCATGATGGACTGTTATGCCATCTGGGCCATCTTTGTGTTCCTGCAAGTGAGCATGAAAGGATGATTTGGGAGGATCACTACAGTCAAATGGTAGGACATTTTGGCGTGGAGAAAATTGCGGTCGTTCCACAGAAACATTTTTATTGGCCAAAACTTCGACAGGACGTCAACAGGTATATCAAATCTTGCACTGCTTGTTCCATTACCAAGACATCCATCAAGAAGAAAGGCAGATACACCCCTCTTCCTACTCCCAAGAACCCTTGGGAGTCTATCTCAATGGATTACATGTCTGGCCTTCCTTCCACCAAGAAAGGAAATGATTATGTATTTGTGGTGGTTGATCGGTTTTCAAAGATGGCCATTCTCACAACCTGTAAGAAGAACATCACACCGAAAGATACTGCCAAGATATTTTTTGAATGAGTGTGGGTCCACTTTGGGATACCACAGACCATCATCTCTGATTGGGACATCAGGTTCCTCAACACATTTTGGTCAAGGCCCTGGTCACTGTTGGACACCAAGCTCACTAAATCCACTACCTTCCACCCTCAAACCGATGGCTAGACAGAGGTCATTAATCGAATGACTATGCACATCCTACACATGTATAACTATAAGAATCTGTGTACATGGGATGAGAGTCTTCCCTATGTTCAACACAGCTACAACAAGGCTCTCCATAGATCCACCGGCCATAGCCCATTTCATGTGGGGATGGGATTCCAACCCTTGGGTCCCATTGATGTTGCACTACCTATTGCAACCAAACAGAAAAAATATTCCCATGTTTAGTCTGAGGCCGACAAAGCCACCAGATTCAT
>ML835287.1:9324-52425 GCA_009831015.1 Picea engelmannii | reverse complement strand
AGAGTTACTAGTTAAATTTTAAAATTGCGCAATGTTATTAAGGGATGTTGTTACTCAAAGGAAATGGAGATGAAACTGATGTTGTGTGAGACTCTGACCCAACAATGCATAGATAGGAATGAAATATATCAATTTTCGTTCGACGAATCCTATGTACAGGAGGGAAAGAGAAGTGTTCTGGAACAATCTTGAACTATGATACACAATTTTCTTTAAAATGCAATCTCAACGAATCACGCAATAATGACAATTCTCTATTTGTTCTTTTTCAACAATTTCAACAATTGATTTTCAATATTTTCAAAATGAAAATGTTTTAAAAGAATTTTTTTTTTTACTTTTCAAAAAGGATCTACACCATGGTGGTGAAAGTAAGGAAAACCAATAACTAATGAACAAGCAATAAACAAAAACCCAAACCAATCTTTCAATGGAAACAAAAATGACAAGCAGACAAGACTAGTCTTTTCAATTGCATGAGAACAATGATCTTCCAAATAATGAGCAAATGAGAAAGACAAAGAATCCCAACTATCAAACCGATCACCGGCTCCTAACCGAACAAGTACTCAAATTCTAGGATCAGAGAGTATATCCTTGCTAAGAAAAGTCAAGAGATGAGAGTTGAGAAAAAGATGGACAGGAAGAGTCTTTGATTTCCGAAGACTGATCGTGCACAAAATTTGAAGTCAAGAAAACATCAACCAGTGGTCCAAGAAGTTCTTTTCAGACACCTATACTGATCTGGGCATCTGAGCATGCAAAAACCTTAAATCCAAAAATTTTAAAAGAGGGTTCGCAGGATATCAGTAATACACAGTGCGAGAATGGATCATTCTCGCAGGCTACCTTTGAGCAGGATGCGAGAACCTCTCACCTGACTTAAAGGCAGAGTGCGAACTCAAGGTGTTCTCATAGGCCATTGTGGGGCTCAGTGCGAGAAGGCCTGAAAATAGGCAAAATTTTGGAAAAAGACAAAAAATTTGAAGGGACTTCTAGACCCAGGGAGTCTATCAGGGTGTCCTGAAGACTCAGAGATTGATAGAAATGAAGAAAGGTAAGGAAAGAGCAAATGGCCAAGGAAAAACACCAAAAACCACAAAGAAATGGGTTGCATCCCCAGTGGAGTCGCCAATTTTGTTATCGGACTAGTCGGTAAGTGTGGACACTAACAGATCTCTCTAGATCTACCTGGATCTAGAACAAAACAGGACAGAACATGACTCTTTCCCTAAGTTATGACCATTGAAATAGCTAGTAAGGAGGAACAAATGACATACCTTTGTATCACTTCCTAGGGTCTCTGTTGCTCCTTCTTCGCTCCGGTGCTCTCGTGAGGTCAAGACCAAGACAACACAAACCAACCAAATTGAAGATAGAAAAATGTATTCAATCGTCAACTTATGTGTATGATCAAGGAATTACACAATAAAGTAAGAATGACTTTATGAGAAAAGGGCATGTCGTTGTATCATATCAATCAAAAGTATAAGATACAACCTGATCGCCTTGATGTCGCAAGCTTCCTTTCGGTGACTCCTGGTTCCAACACACACACTTTCTCGATCCTTGCATGAAGAAGATCCAATTCCTCTTGATAGACTTGCTAGAGTCTCCAAGCTCCTGTTCAAGCTGGGTTCTTGACACAATTCCTTCACCGATTCTCCAATTAATCTTGCTTAACCTTTTCCATGAGAATCCTATCAATATATAGGAGAGGATGAGATGGTTACATGGATGAGAATGATCCCACCAAATCAGGGAAACTAGTAAAATGATAACCATTCGAATGTCAACCCATTCTCTAGAAGATTCCCTTCTAGAACCCTCGAGACTTCTTCCTTTTTCCAAGATTAAGAACAATTTCGCACCCTAGGTATAGAGCACAGTGCGAGAAGTTCGCACCCTAGCTGAAGGTGGCCTGCGAGAATGGGTCATTCTCGCACCCTAGGCTATAAGAAGCCTGCGAACTCTCTTTAAAAATATGTTTTCTGGAAGGAAATGAATGTCACTTTTCTCAGGAGAAAGTTCTTGTTAGGAGTCTGAGTACACCATCATCAATACACCATCAAGATGACCAAAATCATGGGTAACAGGCTCTTCACTGACGTCCTAAACGTTTTATCCTCCTCCCTCAAGCAACCTTTTTTTTAAATTTATGCAAACAATCTAAGCTAAAAATCACTTCCTACCGTTTGCAACTCGCCGACAACAACGCCAAAATGTTGTGTTGCTTATATGTTTAGTATAATTCACTCATTAATTATCAATCCAGGATTCGTAATCAACAGAGTTACAAGACACCATTAAGGAAAGTAATTCTAATGTCATGAGTATAGAGCTATTCTAAATTATGTATGTTGGAAACAAAGCAAAATAGCAAATTGAAATGCACTTGGTTGTCTTTCACAGAGAGGCTATCTATTTCATTATGGCACATGCAAGTATGAGATGGAGTTGGTTTGATATATCAACTCTGCTATCTGACCCAGAAAACTAACTATGCAATCCACACTTCTGAAAGGGAAATCACACATCAATCATCAAGGCATAGCATGGGTAGTTCAATAGTCAATATACTGAGTATGTTGTGGTTCACAATGTGTTTTTGTGAACTTCACTAGTTATCCTTCAGATATGTCTGACTACTGCTACCAACATTCATGTCTATGAAGAAAAATCAAATTCATAAAAATAGAGCATATGCAAAAGTAGAGCAAGTAAAGATCTCTAAGCAATCATATAATGGAAATCCTATTCTAAGTTGTACTGCTATCATCTGAGAGAATTAAAGCTTCAACTAATTTAACACTTACACTATTAAAAACAAATGCTAATACTAATCTATGAAGATGTTGACCTTTGTTGGGCGGTGGGCCCTTGCCGCTTCAACAGGTCAGCGACTGGAATCTACAGTAAGCTTGCTTTCAACTCACACATTACTCTCATTCAAATTTCAAACATAGAATCAAACTTGTGCTAACAACTCAACTCATATTTAATCATAGACAATCAAGACATGGAGATAAATGATGTCTTTCTATTAATATTCACTCAGAATATGTTCTACAATATAACACACTGCTTCACATGCTGTAATATTCTAACTCTCTCCACACTTCCACCATCCTTGCCACGACTATTTAACAGTCTTAGCCGTGAAACACAAGGAGGTGAAATGATTTGCAAATCAGTCAATTGTTAATTTTAATTATTCGATTACATCTTTTAGCTTCATCCTCATGAAACGAAGTGCATGAGGATGAGGCAATCAACAAACTATTCTAACATATCCTTGCTAAAGCAAATAAACATCCAACAATTGTCTTGGGCGTGATCTGGACTAAACTTGGTACATTCGTCTCTCTATATTGGTACCGAATCATGACAGGTAGATGGTACCGGATCACAACAGTGCGCAAATGGTGGTATCGGATCATGACAGTCCATGGCCGTTGGTACCGGATCACAACAGGTGAGATTCAGTACCAGATGTTCTTGGTACTGGATTCAGATAGTGGCAGTCTTGGTGCGCAAGTACCGGATAGCTGAGCTGGTACAGGAAGGCTAGATTTATCTAGAGGTCAAAGATTATACATGGAAAATTGAAGCATTAGTACATGAAATGTTTAATTTCCTAGCTCAATAAACCACAAAATGCATGAATTAATCACACTTTACCTTATGACCTTATCAATGGCTAATGGTAGCGTTCTTGTCATTCTCCCAATCTTAGGTAAGCCAAAAAGGTATAGATGAGGAGTATAATAGGGTAGTGGGGATGTTAATTTCGGGTCTCAACAATACCATATTGTAACGTCCCCAACCACCCATGCCGAGACATGMTAMTCTAGATAACACTTTCATTCTCTCTACGGAACATACTATAACATACCCAACATCCAACTGATCTATGCCACATAAAATTTTCGAACTGCATGCAATTAAAACATATACACATAGAACCTTTGCAAAAATTCATATATAAAACATAAACGGACAAATACATTATGTAAAAGCACGAATTCATATTGAAATAACAGTAAACATAGACATGCAACATATACAGGAAATACCCATAAACATACAGACAGTTATAACCATGTATAGGATAAACCCATAAAATTAAACACGTAAATAATAATGCAGCATGTAAATTTATCACACAATTGGCACTTATCTTGGTAAGAATATCACCAACTGCATGCAGACCTTCCACGAACCTCCTAGCCTTAGACCACACTTCTCATCACTCTCAACAGTGGGTCACCCCGAGTTGGGACTAAACTCCACCCGGGTAAAGGGATTCCTAACCAAGCTAATGGCTCATAGACAACATGAAATTCTCTGTCACATGTGCCTATTCAAACTAACAGCCTACAGTCCCTCATTCCCCACATGCCCATTCCACCCCAGGAAGAGTGCCCCTTCGGCTGCCCCGCTTCCTTTCCGGGCTTCAACAATAGGCTAGACAGGAAGTCTCAAATCCATGTAGCTGCAGTTTAGTACCTTCAGAAAATTAATTCCCAACAATTCTCTGACTCAGAGAGGAATTTCTCACGGGCCTAACAACCCACCTCTTCAATATCCCAAGAGCCTGAAAACCCACTTCTTTAGTCCAATTCCCAAGCTAACCAGCTACACAAACAAGTATGGCTATGGATACTAGTTCAGGTACAATGACATGAAGGTACGGAAGATAGCTCAATGAGCGTGTGAATGCTCATGGATGATTGACTGGATGACTGAATGATGGGAGGAATGATGGAAAGAATGATGGGAAATGAACTAAGTCCAAACAATATGTATGCATGTCCCCAACTTGACACTTGTCATGTTGGGAGCTACTTTGGCCCACTTGTCTCCATCTTTAGAACTTAGGATAAAATAATTATCCATACTTTATGTTTAAGAAATATTGATATAATATTCCTTTTTGTCTTAAACTCCCTAAATTAGCACCTTTTCCTTAACTTTTAGCCCCTCCCTTTCCCTAACTAGTGGATTTTAGTCCTCTATACTCTTTTATTGTGGTCATTATGTGCACAACGATGTATTTTATATTAATGATGAGACATATACAAAAGTAGGTGCACTGGCCTTTAACATCTAGCCTCCTTGGCCTAATAATAAAAAAACTGGCTCACCAGCCTATAAAACACAACATATACACTAAGGCTCCCTGGCCTCAAAATCGAGCACACTTAAGTTGTTCCACGCGGTATCCTAGATTGTGCACACTTCCTCATTTTATTGCGTAATACATGCACACACTATGCCATGAAAGGTGCATACAAAAATGATATATAATAGCTCACCAACTTAAGTACATTTTCATTTACATTACAATTGGGTTTGGCCTAGGGATATTACAACAAATGACATGCCCCAACAATGTCCCAAATGGTGTACATAAGATGTACTTCTTCAAATTTAGTGAAATCTAGAGCTGGCAACATTTGTTATACATCAAGCGGAGGGATTTCATGTGCTCTTTTTACAAGTTGAATATCGTCCAGTCATCAAAGTAGACTTCAAGGAAATTTTGGATAAATTCTTTAAATGTTGCGACCACGATCCTAGAAAATATTGCGGGTGCATTTTTTAGTCCAAAAGGCATCACTGTATAAGCAAAGGATCCCCACTCCATCGCAAAGGTGGTCTTGGATTGATCTTCCTTAGCGATCCAAACCTGATGATATCCTGAAAATCCATATGTAAAGGAATAAGCCTCCCATCCTCTGAAATTTTCTAGAACCTCGTCGCTAAAAGGACTAGGGAACGATTTGTGCATGTAGGTAACATTAAGGCTCTATAATTCAACAAAAATTCAAATGTCTCATGTTTTCTTTGGTTGTACCACCATTGGACTAATCCAATTTGAATCCTCCATGCAAACAATGATCCCGACATCCAACTCCTTGTGTACCTTTTCCTTATATTTTTGTTTTAAGAAGTAGGGCCTTCTCTTAACAGTTTTAGCATCTAGCTTGAGATGAATTTTCATGGCCCCAAGGGAACTAACAATCCCCTTCATTTCCTAGAAGATTTGAGAAAAAAAATACTCATATTCCTTGAGAAGATCTACCACTTGGGTGACGGTCTCCTTATCCTAATAGTCTCCAATGATAACCATTTTTGGCACTTCTTCAATGCCGATATTATTCTTATTTGTCTTAATTGGATGACCATAGTCTGACACATCCATCACTACCTCTTTTCCTTCCACTGTGTGCTTTCCCTCATATTATTTTATATGTATTCCTCTTGGGTCCTCTTCATCAATATCCTCCATTTTAACCTTCCAACAATGCATGACCTCTTTTAATTTTTCCACCTGTTGATGATATGAGAAGACAACTTTTGGTGTGGCCTCCTTCGATTGGAGGTGGAAGATGAAGTTTTTGATCCAGAGGAGTACCTCCTTTTGGGTAGGGGATTTAGTGGTGAAGCTGGATGTTGTATAAAATTGTGCACTTACATGAACCCCATCCATTATCCTCCTCCCAAGTTCCTCCTGAATGTACCATCTCCTCGGGACTATATCCATTATGGACGAACCGGTGGACCCATTAGGTATGAGGGATATTTTTGGTTTTCCAACTTTGTTCATAGTAGCGAATTTTCTCTTGAGGATCTTCAATTCCCTTGTACTGATTGGCCAACTCAAATTAGAAATGGGTTGGAATCTGACCTTTATAATTTCAACCACCTATGCTCGGTCTTGTATATTTGTGCAATGTGTCACCCACCAACGCGTAGGTGTTCCTAGTAATATGGCATCCATGCCATGAACCCTTCAATATTTTGGAATGGTTTTCTCCATCTATACTAAGAATGGTTCTACCAGCCCCGTCCCATCAAACCTTGGGGACTCACATAATTCAGAGATAATCCATCACACTATTTTCGTTATCTATGCACATATATGTGTAGAGACCTCATACATCTTATGATGCCACCTCTCCATGGAATCCTCCGAATATGTATCATATGACTTCACACTTCTCCAAATTGTATCCCCATCTATCGTGGGATTGATGTAATCTTCCCCACACCCTAAGATCTGGTAGATATTTTCAATAAAGGAGATCTGGCCATCCTCATTCATTGGCTTGTTGTATCTGTTGCAATCATTTGGATCTAATGGCGTAATCACGCATAGGTGTCTGTCTCAAACGACATTTGTCTCTTCTTCATATTCAACGCAATATTGTTGTTTAATACTTGATCAATGCCAAGTAAGGAAGGGTAGGCATATGAGTCGTCCCTGATCTTGATCACTTAGAAATATTCCTTCATCTTCACCCCTTGTATGTTCACTTCGAATTTCTCCAGCTATCCTCTAGGATAGATTTTTTATTGATCCACCAGTTGAAGCTGAATGGGAGACCATACCAAGTTAAATTTATCCATCAAATCCCAGGATTTCTTAGGAAACATGTTCATGTCAGATCACAAATCCAACATGACACCATCAATCTCACAACTTCCAAGTTCAACCATGATATTGAACTCTCTTCTTGTGCGCTTTTGTTTACTGACCTGGAACACATCCCTTTCTAGTATGGGGTTTGATATAGCTATAGTTCTCCCTTCTTCCCCCATGCAGGTTTCTAACATATCGTCAATTTTCTCAATGTTCGACAACACAGGTATTCCAACAGAGGAAGAACACCTTTAGTAACCACTCACACATTTAGATCAAAGATCAACACACTGATGTTTTGACATTGTAAAATCCCTATGGGGAAACATCCACGGCCCCAGCCAACGTGGTCACTTGGAGAAGTTTATTAATGTAAAAGAAAAAGATTACAGAGAGATTTTACAAGAGAGTTTCTCACAATCGATCATCGACAAATGACCCTCCATGCTCTTTAAATAGATATCATGGACCAATCGGGTGTTAATCCACATATCAATGGTCGTTAATATTTCGGAGAATATGAACCATTGGATCACTCTATGTCAGGAACATATCGTGACCGTCATATTTCCTAACTACAAATGCATACTAATGCATACTAAAGAAACACACTAAGAAACACATTTTTACCTAATGACACATTAGACCAAGTAGATCTTAACTAAATCCTAAGTGTCTAAATATCCTAACACTAGTAGCATCAAGATACTTTAACAACTTCAAATAATAGTGCAAGAAGTTACTTACTTGGTCTTCAGTTTCTGCTTCATGACCTATGTGGAACAATTCTTCTTCTCGCATCATACACTTCATATATTCACACATCTACTCCTCTATTTCCCTATGTTCAACTCATCGTAATTCTTCTTTTATGTGAGCTTATTCCAACGACTTTTGTGTCTCACATTGTATCTCCTCATGCACACGAGCTTCCTCCAAAGACCTCTGTGTGGTGCATTGCAACTCTTCACAACCTTTGGATTTCTCCAACAATCTATGTGTTACACGTTGTACTTCCTCATAGACCTAGGATTCTTGGAGTGACCTTTCTGTCACGTGTTGAAACTCTTCTCGCACTCTTTCTTCCTCTAGGGCCCTCTATGCATCACACATAAACTTATTCTGCTGCGTAGCATAAAACTTAGGAGGAGGTTTTTCTACCTTTCTAATCTCCCCCTCTTTTGTTTGGCCTGATATGTCTCAATGATCAAAGTCCATTCATGTATTTTCTTTGCCATAATTATCACCCTCACGATAACTTCCTCATCCTTTTTCTGATTTCCGTACAACTTTGCAGTCACCATGTTGTAATGTTCCTTCTTCTCTTCCCACTTCTTCAAAAAGATAGGTCAATCCTTTGTGACATGCTCAGTACTATAACAATACCCACAAAAAGCACGCAATTTAGTACAAAATCTCAATACATGGCCTATCTCACCACAGTTAAAATAAGTGGAGGGTCTTCCTCCTCCTCCTCCTCCATATCCTCATCCTCGACCTTGTCCATATCCACCTCTGGGAGTTGGTATGGGGGAAAATGCCCCTAATCCGGGTCTAGTGACTAGGCAGAGCTATGACACCTTAAAAGAAAAAATTACTCCTATTCTACCCAAATCCAATAAGACCTAATGATAATCAAGGAAAGGGAGAGTAAATCAAGGTATGCACCTTAAGTCCTTCTGTTTGTGGTAGATCCTTTCCTCTCGTTGTTCTCTCCTGGATTGTAGGTCTCCTCCCAATGTTGGCCTGGAACAACTTCAAAGAACAATATATAACAACATATGCATAATCACCAAGATCCTTTAAAGGTCTAAATATTCATGAAAGCAATTTATAAATATAAACATGAAGACACATAGATTTGGGACAAGAAGATTCTCTTTTATTGATAATAAGATGATAAGATACAACCTTAATCTTGCTGACATCACTCCATGAACCTCGCCTAGGTTGCTCTAATTAGAATCTAAGTGCACCATTCCCAAAGTGTGATCCTCACAACCAACATGCCAATATAGGGAAATGGATGGATTGTATAAGGAGGATGAATGATTAGGAATGTTGAGGATGAAAACTTGGAACGGGATGCAAAGGCTTGGAATGCAAGGGAGAAATTTTGGCATAGTTCACTTGCATCTTCTTTAATCTATTCAAATGACCTCCCTAGGGCCCTTTTATACAAAGAAATGATGTTTATTCGATTGGCAGAAAGGGCTACATGAGGTAAAATGGTTGTGAAACCCATAATAGCCCGTAAACTACGATGGAGAGATAATTTTTTTATATTTTTTACAACTTTTTAGAGTACACACGGGTTGTTATGTATGTAGATAGTATATGTACGTGCACTGCATATGTAGCAGGGTGTGTATACCATACAAAAATATGATTTTAGAGAGGAAACTCAACAAAAGTGGTTGGAAAATGTGTAAATGAGTAGGCCAGTGTCATAAATGCATAGAAGTGGAATTTTGAATTATAACGATGCCCCCTAATGTGTGAGGTCAGAAGAGAAATTGATGGACGAAATATATTACAACATCTTTAATAAAGTGGGAAGGAATCTATTTGAGTGAGCCAAGAGGAGTATTTGTGAGCATGTCATCTGCAAAAGAATAATAATAATCATTGAGGCGGGCATACCCATGCTCGGGACAAACTAAGCATGGTTGTCAATCATGTACACTGCAGATCCATGCCATATAGAGTAATCATGGCTACATGACTAATGTGTATTCCAATACAAATTGTAGCCGCGAATAATACACAACGGATATATATCTCAAAATAATCAGAATATATACAAATACAATGTCATATGAATCTTCAAGAGACATCAATGCCTGTAACTAGAGATGATAGCTTCATGACTCTAGAAATATCTTCAATATCTTCAAAACTCAGGTAGGAGTATAATAGGAGTGTAAGAATCACTACCTTGAGGTCTTCGACAAGTTCTTGTGGAAATACTAGAGGATCTCGAACATCAGGCACTAAAATTCATTGATTCTAAATATGAACTTGAGAGGACTCTCGGGATGGCCGACTCATGAAGATCAAGAGACTTATCGCAGAATGGTCGACTCAGGTTGTATGACTTTCCTTTGGACAAGAGCACAACATATGAAAAGACTTAGGAAGCATGTTATTGACATAAGTCTATGGCACAGTAGGCACCACAAACTCTCCATATGATTGAAAGAGTAACAAAACAAAGGAGGACACAACTCTATGTAATGAAAACAACTTCTTAAGGTCATACTAAATCCCAATGCTTGTAGAACAAACTAATGGATGTGCTTTGTCCAAGGGTGACTAGATTGTTGCCAGTAAAAGAGAATGTTTCTCGTCCTCTCTTTTTGGAATATTTGATTTTTTTTTACTTTTTCATATATTTAACGAGCTTGAAAAAGAATAAAAGGACGCTACGTTACAAAGGAGGAATGAGTGTCGCAGGAAAGGAAACTAGTTCCAAGCGCATGGAACATACTGATGCTTAGTGCAAGGAGACATGTGTAGGATAGGGACACTCGGGAAAATTCCTCCATGGGTTAGGGTGTCAAATCACAAAGGCAAAAATGTTGCAAGGCCTACACCTAAGGAATTCTCTAAAAGTTTAGAAACAACAAAATGGAGCCGACATTAGGCCAAATATGCAAGAGTGAGACATGCAATGTGATTATGGATTGACACAATGAACCTCCTTCAATATAAAGTTTTACGAGCCCAAAGAAGGTAATCTCAATAATTTTTCATGTTTAGAGAGTCTAAAAAACCAATAAAAGAAGACTCCAAAGTGGTCTTTTTCATAGGTTTAGTCTCCAAGGATAGAAAAAGAAAAAAATCATACCAAGGAGAACTCTTCTGGTCATTGGGGCCAGAGTATTCATTTTTCACGCATAGTCCAGTCGGTTCGAAAAAGGGTTAAACTTATACTGAAATGATGTATCTTCAAAACCTTTTTAACAAGTGTGACAGAGACAATATCACTTGGCTATCTTTTCAATTTTAAGGAGTCTGAAAAGAGCTTAACTATGGAATCCCTCGTCCTTTTTTGTAAATTTAGTCCCCTGATCCAGAAAAGTATAACACAAAAATTAGGAGAACTCTCCCAGCGAGACATGCCTCCCAAGGCATACCTTTTTCCTAGATAATCTATTGGTCAGAGAAAGGGGTGAACTTATTCCAAATAGATGTTCTTTCTGGACCAATTAACGAGTGTGAAAGAAACAAGGTCACTCAGCAAGATTTTCCTATTTAGGGAGTCTGAAAAGGGCTTAAAGAAGACTCCAGGGGGTTTCCGTTTTTGTAAATAATCTCCAAGGCCCGAAAAAAGTGATAAACCAAAACCAGGGAGAATGGCCCCTTTTCATAGATTTAGTCCCTCAGGCCCGAAAAAGGGTTAAACTTACACTTGAGAATACTCTCCTCGCAAACCGTAGCTCCTAGGGCGTACCTTTTTCGTAAAATTAGTCATCTGGACCAAAAAAGGGGTAAACTATCGCCAGATACCTTCAAATTTCACTTTGACGAGTGTGAAGGGAAACAAGATCGCTCGACAATATTTTCAATTTTAGAGAGTCTGAAAAGAGATTAAAGAAGACTCCAGGGGGGCTCCTTTTCATATGTAATCTAAGTGAGGCCAAAAAGGATGAATAATCGCTTGCTAGATGTCACTTTCATAGTTTAAGTGAGCTTGAAAGAAGACAAACCATGCTCTAGGGGAGTCCCATGGGAATAGGCCAGAAAAAAGATGAAGAAGAAGGATTAGGCTTCAACACAAAGTCATGGTGGGACTAAAGGGACTCCCAAGCCTATAGAAGACTCATAGCATGGATGCTAGAATGCAACACAATGATTTACTTAGGGCATCCATGGAGAGGAAGGCTCTACCACCTAATTACGACACTTCTAAAGAAGCATGGAAGGATTTGTGTCGCATTTCGGTGGGATCGACTGTAAATTATAACCTTGTACAATATCTACTGCAAACTGATATTCAGAAAAGAACAGAAAAGATACAATGTCAAATACAAACATTACACAGAGATTTTTCACCTGGAAACCCAAACCGGGAAAACCAGCATATATTATATTCATACATTATGTTACATTGTTTACAATACAATATACATATAGGAGCCAATGGCATCCAAAACCCTAACCCAATGACCTGGATTAGTCCAAAACCCTAATTCCTTAACCGAAAATAGAAAACCATCAGCAAAAAACCATGTGCCGAAAAAACCACCTAAATATCATGTGGTCCTGGAAATATGTCGTCCCGGTGTGAAAAAAAAAAAATTCGGGGGTGCTGCCCCCAAACCCCCACGTGGGGGGCTCTACCCCCCTTCACCCCCCGAGGGGGGGCCTAGAGGCCCCCCTGCGCACCCGGCACAGACGCTCAAACACTACTACTCGTGCAAAGAATATAACACATACCCAACATCGACCCTATGGCAAAGCGAAAATCATTAATAAGATGAAAAATGTAAGGTGGTATAAGCCTACCCTATATGAAAATGGTGAAAACATAGCTTCATCATAGGATGATATAAGTAGTACCCATGCGTTAAAAAAACTATTGAATCCAAAGCATATAAAATGTTTAAACAACCAAAAAGATCACCAAGAGGAACCAAGAAATCCACCGAGAAAACAATAGGGAAGAAAATAGGGAAAAACTTGGTCAACAAAGGGTCAAAAAATCTATAAATAGAGGTAAAAGGGGTCATTTTCACCATTGCATTGTGAAAAATACCCAAAAATAGTAAAACCCTCTTTCTTCAAATGCACATTCGGAGAGCAATGATGGACGAAATCAACTTGTTCTTGAACCAAGTAAGTACCCCTCTCATTCTCTTGCAATTCCATTCATTTTTCATGATTTTTAGAGGAATTTGGGGGCCAAACACCCTAAATTTCCTCACGAATGTGTGTGTACACGCGTTGTTCACGCTCATCATGCATATGTACACTAGCTGATATACCCTCATCAAGCGTACATCTGCAAAGTTTTTCAAAACATGGCGCATACATGATCATAAAAGTGATAAAACAAAGGCACTAACTCCCAAAATGTTGCATGATCCAGGATGTATTTCCGTTGGAGGGAGAGACGGCATGAAAAAGTGGACCAAATGGTCGAAGAGGACCCAACAACTGTGGCTATACTAAAACAATGTGGAATGTTGAAATTCTTCCATTGTCCTTTTATGAGAGCCCAACCGAGACTACTCAACCACTTGATTGAGTATTGGAACCCAGATGTAGAGGCCTTTATGCTGGAAGGCCAATATTTGACACCAACCACCGAGGATATCTACTTTTTGACCAGTCTCTCTAGGAGGGGTGAGCCAGTGAAATTGACAACTTTCCCTCCAAGACCATATAACATAGACCATTATGTTGACATGTATTATGAAACCGGTACAGAAAAAGTAGGCTCTCAAGTCCCTATACAGAATATTGAGAATCTTAGATTGAGAGTGGTGTTATACATGATTGGGAAGATTATTGGATCCGCTACTCTACATCAGGCCTCCCAAGCTCAGATGCATTATGCAGTGCAGTGTCTGCAACTAGTGATATTTGATTGGAACACTACCATTCTCAACTACATGAAGACAAAACTAACAAAGTGTAAGTTGAGAAAGAAGAAAAACTTTGGATTCGGGACAATGCTATGTGCATTGTTCTTCGAAAGAGTATTGGGCATAAGCCCAAAGGAGAGTGTGCAAGGTCATGTAGCCTCCTTTTCAGCAGTGTGTAGATAGGATGCTTTGATTCCATGCTAGGGAGTAGGGGGGCACGTGAGTCATACAATGACGAGTTCTTCGACTGGTGGAAACGACAGATTCCTTCCATCAAGGATTATCCATACATGGGGATTATCTTCTTGAGAGACCCTGACATGCCCATGCCCCTTGGCATAGCACGTGGCGAGATAGGTACATACTATCATTTTTTTATTTTTTTATTTTATTATGAGAAAGAAAACATGTTTTTGGCGACATCACGGTACTAACTCAAAAACTTGTTATGTACATATGTGGGACCAGTGTGACTAGTAGACCTCCCTCATACTAGGCGTTGTCCTCGAAAGCAGACCCAACCAGGAGGAGCCACAACAGTAGCAGTGCCATCATTAGCAGAGGCTGAGAGAGTACTGAGGCGGGTAGAGAGGAACTTGATAGCCCTCATCCATAGCATTCCCATGGCAGAGATTGAGGATCTGCCACCATCTATGTAGCCTCATGTAGTAGGAGTACCCAGGGCATGGGTCCAGTAGTTGCGGCATCTGGCCAACGTTGTAGTGCATTATAGTAGGGCCAATAGGCCTAGATATTAGATTAGTGTTGGACATCATGCGTGTCGAGGCACCTATTTTTTATATCTCTTATGCATTGAGGGATTAATCTTGATGATGTAAACCTGACACTTTTGAGGCCTACGACCCACATTTTGTATTGTGACATCATTTTTGGACACATTATATATATTTATCCTTTTTCCTTATGGAGTAAATATATTTTGTAAAAATATATTTACACGTGTGTGTATGTGTATGCTTCTATATTTATATATGTGAAAGATTCCAATCTAAAACATGATTTGCCAATGTATCGGTTAATTGATTAGAGCACCTAGGAACATGAATGTACGTAATATAATCAAAATAACGTTCCAAGAGACGTACCCTAAGGAGTCGTCGGTGCAAGTTGGGATCGTGGACACGGTAAACTCCATTTAACTGTGACACTACCAATTGAGCATATAGATAAACCTGAAGGTGAGATATACCATGTGACAAAGCATCACCTAGAAATTCTATTACAAGACTATACTCGACAACATTATTGGTTTCTTCTCCCAGACAAGCACCTCCAGAAGATACCAACTGACCAGTGGGTGTGAATGTTATCCAAGTTGTGAAAACAAGCCTCTGAGTGTGTCAGTTTCCCCCATCCTCGAACCCAACTTAAACCTTGGATTCTCTTGAAATCTGCCACAATGCAGAAACACAATAAACTATACTTCCATAAGAAAAAAAGATATTAAAATATATAGATAAATATATACACTATTTACAAGAAGTCACACTTAGGTGACCAACCTAAGCATAATACTTCTTTAAATAAAGCCCATTTATGGGCCCAAGCAACACATTGCCTTCAAAGTCAACCAATTCATAAGTGCTTTTTTCCAAAACTTTCTTTATCATAAACGATTTGAACCACATGGGTTTAAACTTGCCTACCCCTAATGGATATTTATCTTGATCATAGACCAAGACAAGATCACCTTTGGAGAAAACTCTAGGGTGAACTGAACGATCGTACTGACACTTGAAGCGATGTTTATGAGCCTCGTTAACCAAGGCTACATCCCGACGTTGTTCATCGAGATGCTTGAGATAGACAAGATGCTCTTCAAGCGTGGTTGTGTTGGGCAGCAATTCCACTGCCAACTTGAGAGAAGAAATCTAACACTCTATAGGAAATATTGCCTCCATCCTGTAAACAAGGTGGAAATGAGAGAATCTTGTAGTAGTCTTGATGGAAGTTCGATGTGCCCAAAGTGTTGAGTATAACATCAAATTCCAATTCGACTTGACTGAATTGATTGTTCATTGGAGAATGGTCTTAAGAGACTTATTAACAGCCTCCAATTGATCATTCACTTGTGGATAATAGGGTGACAAATGTTCTTGTTTAAACACTAGATTTGACGTTAACTCAATCAACATCTTATTTTTAAAGTGACTGTCATGGTCAGTGACAATCTATTTCGGTATACCAAACCTAGCAACGATTTGGTTGAAAACAAAGAGTGCCTTCGTTTCCCCATCATTACTAAATGTTTCCATGGATTTGACCCACTTGGTGAAGTAGTCTACTGCCACAATGATATAACAATGCCCCCTAGCAGAAGATGGGTGGAATGTGTTGAAATCAATTCCCCACTTTGTGAAGGGGCCAACAACAATAATAGGAAACATAGGAGTAGGGTGTGCCCACATCTTCTGAGAGAAGATATGACACAAGTGATACTTCTTAACCACCTCTGTAAAATATTTTATTAAGGAGGGCCAGAAGTATCCACTATGAAGGATTTTCTGGGTTGTAGCCAACCCAGACAAGTGACCTCCACATGCTCCAGTGTGGCAATCATTTAGCACAAGCTCTGCTTCCTCATGAGTAAGACAACGATGGAGAACGAAGTCGAATCCTCCACGATACCAAGTAAGTCCAACTTCTAACCTTTGGGTTTATATGGATGCTCAACTTCTATCTAAACGAGAAACAGACAGAGGGAACTTCAGAGTATGAATATACACAAGTATATCTCCATACCAAGGGTCAGAAGATGCGATAAGGAATATATATTCATTGATTAACGAATCTTCAGGAAAATATTTTCCACTCTCAATCAGAAGTTCCAAAATTATCTCTTCAAAGACCAAAGATTTCTTGGACTTCGTCGAAACAAAGTCCAAATTGAATTCTTGAATAATAACAATCCAATGACTAATCTTCCCACTGATGACCCATCGTGTCAACACGTACTGAAAATGATTAATGATGGCCATGACAGTGGTCTTACGGAGTAAACTATAATGATGAAACCTTTGGATAGCGTGGACATCCGCCAAATCCAGTTTCTCAACGTGGGTATAGCTTAGTTCTGGTCCGATTAAGCCTCGACTAAGGTAGTAGATAATGTGTTCCTGGAGTGTGTCATCCTCCTGAACCAAGACCATATCGATGGTGGATTCTACTACAACTAAGTATAAAAAGAAATATTTTCCATAATCAGGAGGGTTGAACAGAGGGGCAGACATCAGGGAAATTTTCAATGCTTCAAAAGAGTGTTGAGCCGCTTCATCCCAAAATAATAGGACCCATTTCTTCAAAAGATACATGAACCCCTTAGTGATTTCAGCATAGTTAGAAATAAATTGTTGTAAGAAGTTAGCTTTCCCTTGGATACTTTGAAGCTGAGGAACTGTGAAAGGGGGAGGAAATTGAACTATTTCCTCAACCTTAAGAGGATATACCATGATCCCTCTAGTGGACATGATAAAACCCAAAAAATGTCCCAACCTAACAAAAAAAATACACTTGTTTGGATTCAAGCAAATCTGGTAGTAGCGACACCTCTCAAAAATAAGTCGAAGGTGAGTGGGATGATCAACTCTATTGTGAGAATGTGATGCAAGATCATCAAGATATGCTTCGACTATCTGTTTGAAGTCATGAAAAGAAAATGACATGAACCGCTGGAAAGTAGCTGGAACATTCTTGAGGCCAAAAGGCATTTTCTTATATGAAAAGGTACCCCAAGGACATATAAAAGCAGTCTTATTTTGATCTTCGGGCTTGATCTGAATTTGATTGTACCCTGAGAAACCATTCATAAAGGAAAATACTTCACAACCCGCACATTCATCGATAATAGGATCAATGAATGGGGTAGGAAAGTTATATTTCGGGCATGCCTTGTTCAGATCACGAAAATCCATACACACTCGAATTGTACCTTACTTTTTATTGACAAGAATAGGGTTTGACACCCATTTTGTTAATTGAACTGGGTAGATGAAACCAACCTTAATCAATTTCTCTACCTCAACTTTAATGGTCGCTTCCTTTCGATGGTTGACCAGGCGAAGCTTCTGATGAAACTGGCTTGGCATCGGGATAATTTCTAGTTTCATGTTCAACAATACGAGGGTCAATTCTTGGCATTTCCTCATAAGACCAGGAAAAAACTTCACAAAATTCTTTAAATAACTCAATATACACCTAAATCTCCTTGGGGGAACAATCCACTTCGATGAAGATGTTTTCAATGACGCCAAGGGTTTTGGAGATATCAATTGGAATCGTCTGAGCTATATTCACCATTTTTCCTTCAGTGTATATTATATGTGTTTCCAAAGGGTTAACAGGGTGAGTTACATCTCCATTCATGGTCGAAGTAAACTCTCCTTCTTCCACTCTCTTAAGATCAGGTAAAATGTATGATCTATTATGAAGATCATCCCAAGGTCTGTATAGACCTGTAATTTCCTCTAAAATCACCTCGTCGGAAGGCAAGACCAAGTCCAAAGGATCGTGCGAAGTAAGAGACTCTTGAGCCCAAATAGGCTCTAGAAAAAGATCTATCTCTTGAGGGGGAGCTGGATCAGATTTGGTAAAGGTTTTCTGAACAATATTGTACACGGGGCATAGCCATGCTAGGATTCCCTAACCCTTCCATCGAAGGCGATGGGGAAGGTAAAGTCCATGGATCGTCGAAATAATTCGTTCAAAATGAAGCCACTTGGAAAGTCGCAACCTTAGGCTAATTAGGGACAGGTGAAATAAACTTAACATCATTCGAAGGTGGTGGAAAATCAAAAGTATCCATAAAATATGGAAAAAGTACAACACCTAAGTTGATGATACCTTGTTGCGAGTTATCAATCATCGGGACCGTGGATGCCCTCGATGAAGGGTCAGGACAAGATAAGGGCAATTTATTGACGATTAATATCCTACCTTCATGAGGAAAGCATAGCACTGGAAATACATAGGATACAACTTCTATCATTGTGTAAGTCCAACTTCAACCCAACAAAACGTTGTAGTCGAGAGGCGCGTTGATTACTTCGACCTCGACACACACATTTTTTCCCTCCAACTGCATGGGGAAGCATGGGATTATGCCATGAAATCGAAAAGAATGTCTGTCAAACACAGTTAAAAATGTAGGAGATAGAGATAACTCAGGTTTACCAATATCCTTCCAACATGCCAATGACATAACACAAGTCGATGCGCCCTCGTGTACCACCATGTGAAAAATATTTTGTGTCAATGATTTTGTGATGTAAATCACTACTATATGAAAGGAAACATGGAGAGGCAAACAAAATTTATGATTGGAATGGTAAAAAATGATATATTCTGAGTTATCTAACTCACCAACACCTAAAGAAGAAAATAACGCTTTTCTTTGTGAGGGGAAACTCTAGAGGACCTCCAGAGAATACATCACAGAAGGGGTTTGCACAAGATCTTTAACAACAGAGTAGTTCTGGGAAACCCTTGCATTTGGATCATGAGAAGCTTTCTTAAACACACCTTTGGGGATGTGAGTCATTATTTCTCCCATTGTCTTCTCGATATGAAGAGGAGGCAATAAGTCAGGAGCTTCATTTCCTTTCTCAACAAATTCAGGCATTTCATAATCACGGGCCCTAGTTTGAGGATGAACATCCACTCTCATGATGTACACATTTGTGGATTCAGTGTTAGCATTAAGTGTGGAGGCACCCTGATTTTCCCCGAGCGCGTTTGTGGATGAGGAAGCCTGTGCCAAATTCTATCCTTGAGGGAAAGGGTGATTTAACACAACAAACTGTTGTTTTTCCAATAACTTCTAGGCTTCCTCTATCCGATGACAATGATGAGTCGGGTGGTCATCCATGCAAAGCTTACACTGGAACTTAACCTTCTTCTTTTCATTTTTTCCCTCACCATCATTGTTATCATCCTTTTTATCACTACACCCCTTACCCTTCTTTCCCTTTCCATTTATTTTCCCCTCGGATTGTTTCTTATCCTTGTGGGTTGTCATCTACACAGTGTGTACTTCCAACATGAGGGTGGTAGGGGCATCCATACTAGAAGTCTGGCTAGCCATAATATGTTGTAATGACAATTGTTAAATTTGGTTGGACAACTGATCTGTGGGTGTTCTTTGTGATTATCCCATAATACCATCGGCATGAGGCCCAAAATTTGGTTTGGTCAAGTCAAAGGTTGACCACAGTGTGTCAAGAAGAATCTCATAAAGCATGCCAGATTGTGAATAGATCAATTCCAACTGTTGAGCCCTCATTATAGCCTCTTCCCCATAGAACACTCTGGAACTTGCGACATTAGTTAGAAACAAAAGGCATCGAAGACTTTAGGAACCAATCGAGAAAAAACGTAGGAGGGACCTTTACTTTAATTAATCTCTTACGATGACACCATTCTCGGATATGATCTGAGATATGAACGACCTTAGTCTGCTCGAAATTGGCCAGCAACTCGATGTCAACATCATATTTCATCAGTAGCAGAAAATGGTTCAAGAAAACCATCACCATATCATTAAAGTAAGATTACTTCAAGCAATCGAGCTCAATATACCAATTCGCGGCACCCCCTATGAGAGTGTGTTGAAACAATCACATCTTAATATAGTCATCATTCAATGAACACCACAAGTGAAAAGTTGTAACATGATCGCCCGGATCTTCGCCAAGCTTTCCTTCAAATTTTGGAATATTTGAGAGAAACTTAGTTGGCATAGAAGGCCAACGTGGATCATGACAAATAGGGTCATTTAACAACCTTGACAATTATGGAAAATGAAGAGTTGCCAAAAATGGTAACTTGGGTTATGGCAGAGTTAAAGGAAAAGAGGAACCTGGATATAAGCTCGCACTAGGTTGCTAGGAATTTTTTTCCTGTTGACCAAGGTTCTGGTAGAAACCAGGGTTTTCTTATCCAGTGTAAGGGACCTATGCACTAGTCTCCATCGAAGATGAATTCGAATAGTTTGATGGTATACATTGAGTGGGGATTTCCCCCTGCATGGTATTCCAAAAACCTCGGTTGAGGTTTCCCCCAGCCGATCCCCTTGGTATAGGAACTGAACCTTTCCTGGGGTTCCACGGGACGTGGGAGGGGTTTCCCCCGATCAAAATCCCTTGTAGAGGTATAGAACCCTACCTGAGATTTCCAAGACCTTGAAAGGAAGTGGTTCCTGCCATCATTCCTTGTGAAGGTACAAAGCCTTGCATAGTGTTGGATTGATTAAGAAAGGGGTTTCCTCCTAACAGAAATGTTGATGAAGAGAAGGTGTTATTCCCAAAAGAACCAAATAAAGAGAATGACATGGACCGAACTAGAGTTGTGTAGGACTGAGGCCCTTGACTCCCTCCACTAAACAAGCTAGAACTAGAAATGGGCTCATATGGTTGTTGAAAATCACCTCCAAGCGAGGGGGATGGAGGGGGAATATGACCCCCACCATAAGGGACTGCATCGTACGGAGCAGAGGTGCCCCCGAGATATCCTTGCAAGGGAGTAGTAGAACTCGTTGCCCCCATACCAGAAGTCTGTAAAGTGGAGTAGGTTAAATTCTAACTTGTATAAAAACCCAACATCCCATATGAGAAAGGAGTGACAAAAGTGTTTTGTATGGTCGCAGTATGAACAATGGTTGAAGTTGTAGTAGAGACTGTGCCACTACCAGAACTGGTAGGTGTCTGAAAAGAGGTATTCCTTGTAGGGGAAGGCAGGGGAGGGGGCATGGCACCCCCTCCACTTATGGTCGGGATAGGAGTATGAGGACTCTTGGTAGAGGAAACATCATTTGCTTCCATATCTATTCGCCTAATGAGACGACGATCAAGAGTAGTCACTTGAGGAGGGGATATTTGAACAAGAACTGGTGCTAAGAGACCAGTTAACAGAGAGTTCCAGGGCCCGAAGCCTTCAACTTAGAGGTCTCAAATGCTAGTTTCCTTTGGTGTAAGAGTGTCTCCTCTAGGAACAGGATCAACAAAAATTTCCCTTGCCCTGATATCTTCGAAAGAACCTTCTTTATCTAACCTTTGCCTCAGCGGTGAAGGGGGTGGCTCCAAAGTTACCGAAGGGAGGCCCTAGAGCCTGCACGAATGACGGAGTTGTTGATTGTCCACTTTGTGAAATGATAAATCGACACTCTAAGGTAAATCCAAGGAGAAGCACAAAGCATACACTATAAATTTGCTAAATATAAATCAAGCAAGTGAGAGAAGGGTAGGAAGAACAGTTACACATACCAACACTAGAGCAACTTACTGGTGCAAGTGTAACTCAAACACAGAAACACCCTCTGGGTATACTCTGCGAAGCGTGATCCAACATATGTCTTAGGTACCGTGGTATGCCCCCCACAGTCACCTGTATGAGTACCTATAAAAGGAAACTAGTTTTCCAGCTCACAGTCAGTCACTAGGCAGGTACAGTCGACGGTCTGATTGATTGTATGAGCAAGATAGCTATGTCTGAAGCCTTTCAAGGGTACCAAAATAAAATGGTCCGGAAGACAACTGAGGATCCTAAACATATTTGATATCCATGAAGCTCCATAGCCAAACGCAGTCAGCTGAATCCAAATAATCACCCTCAAATACGATCCCCACTACGCTTGGTCCAACTTTGGAGAGGTTATCTCCTCTACCTTTCCTCATGTGACCTCATGTTTATCCCATGTGTTAGAGGGGGGTCTCGGCTAAATTTTAAGAGAACTAGACTTCAAAGCTCCTTAACTCAGACTCTTAATTTTGTTTTAGTGGCCTTAGAGAGTTTCCTCTCCACACCTAAACAAGGCCTTGAAGACTAGTCTAATTGGTGTACCATGTAAATGAAAAAGTCTAAATTATTTTAACATTAAGCGTTAATTTTAGTGAGTTGATTACTCAGGGGTGCGGTAGTGAAACTCATGATGTTCTTTTAGAGACGAAAAAGATGAGAATTATAGATCTTTTAGAACATTGTGCTTTAAATGAAAATGAAAGAAATCTATGTCATACAAATGAAAATTTGGCTCTTTTCACTTAAAATGCAAACTTTTCAAAAATCAAACCAAGATCCTATGCACAACCTATCCTATTATTCTTTTTCGTTTCCAATGAAATGCAACTACTCAATCCTTTTTGGAAAGAAAGTGTTAAGGAACGATGTGTTAGAACTTATTTTCTTTTATAAACACAACCTAAGCTACTACAACCAAACGAACATGCAAAGTAACATGCAAATGTAGTTAAGAAAGTTCTTTTTCCTTTTGCAAAATGAATACAAGGGAAAGGGACGAGAAATTTTTTTACACTTAACTACAATTTTTTATTTTATTTTTTATATGCTTGTGAAATGAAAACAACAAAAAATATATATAATTTTCCTTTCAAATCATACCAAGAGAGAAGGATAACAACCAAGAGATTGAGTCAGGTCCTAAACCACTTCTAGAAAGTAGGGATTTACTAGAATCCAAAGGAGAACCTAAATCTTAAAGTACACCTTCAACCTTGATCAAAGACATAAAGAGACAAAGAAAACTATACAAGAGGACTTCTTTACAATTTAATAAGAAATCTGAGACTTAAATATTGTCCAACATTAGTTAACAGAGGTCTCTAGTGCTCAAGAGGACCTGAGAAACCAAAAGCTTCCTGGAAGGAATGAAAGTTTTTGAAAAACCCATTCAAAAGAACATACACGCTTGTTGTGCAAAAGAAACATGTGTATGTCCACGGGTTGGATTAAATTCAGGGAGCGGATGTATGCATTTTGGGTATAGACCAGGGCACATATATGATTGAACAACCTCAAAAAGAGATAATATTCAGAGTGACCACCCAGATCAGAAAAACTGGTAAACACCTAGAAGGTGCCCATATACTATCACAGACTCAAAGCACAGAAAAACAACAAGAATTCAAACCAAAAACAAACTCCTAACAAGACCCTGGAGATCTTTCCCAGCTGAGTCACCAATTCTACTATGGGGAAAAATCCCCCTAATCCGACTCTAGTGACTAGGCAGAGCCATGACACCTTAAAAGACATAATTACTCCTATTCTACCCAAATCCAACAAGACCTAATGATAATTAAGGAAAGGAAGAGTAAATCAAGGTATGCACCTTAAGTCCTTCTGTTTGTAGTAGATCCTTTCCTCTCATTGAAATCTCCTGGATTGTAGGTATCCTCCCAATGATGGCCTGAAACAACTTCAAAGAATAATATATAACAACATATGCATAATCACCAAGATCATTTAAAGTTCTAAATATTCATGAATGCAATTTATAAATATAAACATGAAGACACATAGATTTGGGACAAGAATATTATCTTTTATTGATAACAAGATGATAAGATGATAAGATACAACCTTAATATTTTCGACACCGCTCCACAAACCTCGAATGGGTTCCTCTAATTAGATTTGAAGTGCACCATTCCCAAAGTGTGATCCTCACAACCAACATGCCAATATAGGGAAATGTATGGATTGTATGAGGATGAATGATTAGGAATGTTGAGGATGAAAACTCAGAACGGGATGCAAAGGCTTGGAATGCAAGGGAGAAAATTTGTTAGAGTTCACTTGCCTCTTATTTTATCTATCTAAATGACCCTCCTATGGCCCTTTTAAATGGAGAAATGATGGTTATTCAGTTTTCAGAAGGGATACATGAGGTAAAATGGTTGTGCAACCCAAAATAACTTGTAAACTATATTGGAGAGTGCGATTTTTTTTATTTTTTGCAACTTTTTAGAGTACACGTGGGTTGTTAGGTATGCAGATAGTGTATGTACGTGTGTTGCATATGTAGCAGGGCGCGTATACTATACAAAAATGTGTTTTTTAAGAGGAACCTTAACAAAAGTGGTTAAAAAATGTGTAAATGAGTAGGCCAATGTCATAAATGCATAGTAGTGGCATTTTGAGATATAACAAGACCTCCTTGATATCCACCTCTCTCAACACCTCCACATTCACCACTTTTCTTCTCATCCTAAACCTGAAAGACATCATGGGTGTGGTCCTGCATCAACTGGAGTGACCAAAAATTATTCACATCATGCCCCATGGATTTACAAAATTCACAGAATGGAGTATGGTGAGTCTTCTAATATTTTATAGTGTTGGGCATTGGGGTGGTTTATGTCCCCACTGTCTGCAAATATCATACCATTTAGTCTAAGGCCCAATCGAAAATTGATTCAGTGCACCTGTCACCATATAATTTCCCAATGTTGGAAACTCATATCTACAGAGACCTTATGATCGACACGTTGTACACCATACATGCTCGTGCACCACCCTTTCCTTTTCCATATCTAGAAACTACATCATCAGGTTGGAATGTTGGGATTTCACCTGCACTAAACCTGTCGATGTTTCTCCTCTTCTTGGTGTTGCCTCTAGGTGCACCACAATTTCCACTGCATCTTCCTAAGTTGTCACCTTCTGTTGGGTGAGAGGGACTTAGATATGGGAAAGAATCCCTGCAATGAACCATTATTTTTGTTACATGTCTTGGATCTAGAATGTTATACGGTCTAACAAGATATTGAACCGTTGGTCATAATCCCACATAGTTTCTCCCAGTTGTTGCTTGACCTCCTTAATCTATGTGATTCAATGAGATTATGACTTAGGTTTCTACAAATCATTAAGCATATCTCTCTTAATTTCTGTCAGGGACCTCATATGTCCCGTTGGCACAATGGCCTTGTACTTCATTTACCATATCAGGGATTTGTCCCTAAAAGTGGTCTCCATTTATGAAATCTTTGATGCTTCGCCTGTGATTCTCTTCACAGACCATATAGCCTTGCATGTAAACCAATGTTTCTCTACATTGTCCTTACCCATCCCATGGAATACAGGTAGGCTTAGAGTGTTATCCTAATTTTCCATTCTCAACCTCAGACTATGTCCTCCTGATTGATTGTTCGGTATTGGGGATCTTAGCACTGACACTCTTCCTTGTGAAGTATTACTGACTTTGTCCCCTTCTTCACTTGATTCTTCTCTCCTTTCTCCTACTCCTTCTGCATCTATCATCTCACTATATTATTTTCTCTCTTCTTGGTTACAAATTCCCAAGGGGGTGGTTCAAAGGGGGGGTACCTCCATCTTCTTCCATCATTTTTTATGAGGGAACCCAGAGAGTTTCCTACCTACATTCATGCAATACCATCCACTATCGCTAACTCCTCTTCCCCTCCTCTTGGAGGACCTTCATCATCCTTTCCTACCTCTAAACCTCTATTCTACAACTCCCCTTCCTCTGAAGTTGTGGCATCTTGCAAAATCCAAGGGGGTAGGAATTCGACTTCTCGACCCCTACTACCACTACTTCTGGTATATTCATTGGATACCCTACTCCTAATGTCACGCCTCTTCGTCGACATATCTTTATCCATACTCCTCTCTGGCACAAATCTCTCTTCCACACTTCCTCCTAGTGTAGTCTCCTTCCTCTTCATTCTAGTCCCAACCCCTTGTCTCACACCCCTTGCTATATTATTTCTTCTCCTATGTTCTACTTTCCTCCTTAGCTCAACTCTTCTTGCATATATTTTGGCTCTCTCTCTCCTCTGCTCTTTTGGGTCTATTCTCCTCCTCACCTCATCTTAACATCCTCTAGATCCTCAATGGATCCATCTCCCCTCTCTCTTTTCTCCCTTCTTTTCATCCCTCCCAATGCTAGGGGAGTCTACTCATACATGCTATCGGGCTCCATGTGCATCCACCCTTTCTCCATGAACAACATCTTTATCCACAATGGGATTTATTCTAGTAACCTTTTCAGAGGACCTTAAACAAAATTTATTTCATCCTCACTGAAAGAATCACTGTATTCATGTTATTGCACAGATTGTAGTTTGGGAAAATCTCGATCTAATCCACGAGAGTGAGAAAAATATGGGAGTAGCTACCCATTGTCACCTTACATAGATACTCCCCTCACTTTAGTGATGATAAGTCACCAAAATGGGGAGTCCAGATGACCCTAGGGGGATTGAGATGGAAAGTGGTAGAATGACCAATGAATCCCCTATAGGTCAAGTTTGAAAGTAGAAAAAGGCTTGGAAAAGAGTCTTGTTGATCAAGGGTGGTTTCCAAAGTGTTGTGTACCTGCAAGATAAAGTTAAACCTGCCCAGAAAAAGACACGAGATAGATATACAAGCATTATATCAAGGTGGAACTAGAAAGAAATCTTGTTGTCCCAATTTTGCAGGAGAACAAAGATATATATCGGAAATGTAAAGTATTAAATGGCTGCAATATATGTTGCAAAAGTCAAGTAGAAGATATCATAAACTAAGCTAGCAATGTCTAGTTTAACTTCCACTGAATAGCACAAGACTTTAATGGAAATTAGGGTTGTTTGTTAGGTGTTATCAATAAATTATTATAACATCCAAGTGGCTGTAGAAAACATTAGCTACAACAAAAAAATCTATCCACTAAAATCAGCAAACAATCCACCCAAAAGATAGCTAATGGCAAGTAGATTAAATATGGCAGCTTGCAAGCAAATTTTAATGGTTGATTAGTGAGTAATAAGAGAGTTTAAAGAGTGTTTTGATGCATCCCTAATGGTTGTATCATTAAGTTGATTACAGAAAGAGAATTACTATACCAAGCTAGACACCTTAGTGGCTCAAGAAAAATAAAAGCATGAAGAACAACCTCCAATTTAGAAACAAAATATCTATTTTTCACGTATTCCAATGCAATGATTTTATTTCTCTAATGCAAAAATAGACAAGTGCCTTATAAATTGAGTTATGGATTCTCTTGTTTAAGATATAGGGTTTGCAACTTATCTAGGGGTATAAGCCCTCTTACTTCCTATAACATGCAAAACCTAGAAAGGTAAATCTAGGAGGGTGTAAGCCCTTTTACTCCTCTTAGCAACCTTTGCAATAGCTTATCCAATAAAAATTATGATAGACTTGGTGGATGACATATGTGCTTATACTCCTCCAAGGGTTTAGACAAGAATAACCATGAAATAAGAAAGAAACACCAACAATATGCATAAATTCCTTACCAATTCCAAGAGATAGCATGATAAACCATCATCTACCAAGTACATTCCATCACAAAGCAAGAACAAGAACCAAGAGAGATAGTGCACCACTTTTCTTCCAAGAGAAAAGTATCAAGCATCCAAAATTTGCACAAGAGAGAGAGATGCGATTTTCCCAAAGAGGGAGAAAATTTCAGCCACAAGTATGTAATTCTCAAGTGAGATGATCTATGATAAAATGAAATGAAATGACCTCTATTTATACAAGGTCATATAAACAAAGGTTGTCAACTGAGTTAGGGTAAAACACAATTAGGGATGCCAACATCCTCTAATTTCCCCTTTACAAAATCAAAATTTAATTTTACAAAAGAGATAACCCCCAAAAGATGACGTCATGCCCTAAAAGGGTGACGTTTTTCCTCAAATGGAAAGATGTTGAGCTGAATAAGGAAGTCGTTGGGCCTCCAAAGGCCTAGTATCCATGTGCAAGGGCCTCCCTCAACCAAATCATGCCAAGTCATCAACATCACCTCCAACACCATCGAACCCTATCCTGCCACATGTGATGTCATACCCCAGAAGTGCAGTGTGAGGCCTCCAAAGGCAAGTCGTTGGGGTTGGGAAGGCTAGAAAATCACCTGCATGGGATCCTCAAGTGCCTCCAAAGGTAAAGTCTTTGTCCCAGTAGTCTAATAAGTAAGGGTGCATCATCCATCGTGTGGGATTCAAGCCCCAAGTGAAGGTCCAAGTGACCTTGTGCCTTCACGAAATGACTTCCACCTATCATGGCCCTACAAATACAAGCAAATTCTCCCTCCAAGGGCTCACAAGTCACAATAATCATGTCAAGTAAGCCATATATAATAAAAGAACCACCAAAACATGTGCATCAAATCCTCCCTCTCAAAATAAAAAAATGCTCAAAGAGCTTATGCAACTTCCCAAATTTAGGTATTGGAGGGTTGTCATGGTGACCTATTGGGTGAATCGTTCCCCAAGTTGAGTGTTTCCCAGGTGCCCCCTCTCTAATTCATGTGAAGAGTATGAGGTGGATGGGGGTAATACTTTTGGGAATGGGTTTTTCTTGACATACAAGGGATCATATTGTCTCATTTATGGGTGCGTTTATAGAGGGTGTGTTTCCCTTCGTCCACGATGCATGATTTTTCCAAGCCCCTTTTCCACTTAATTTATTAGAGTGCTCTCAGGTTGAAGCTAAGGTGATACTTCTACATAATCATGAAAAACATTTCCCACCTTGACTCTACCCTATTCACACTATGCTTCCCCAAGTTGAAGACAATGTGTTAGACTTCTACTTAAGCATGAAAAACATTTCCCACACACTCTATACCTTGGTTGTCATGTTCAATTAGCTATTTATTTTACGGATCCAACAATTTTTTGTGAGAAATAGTTGATTGTTACTGGGATCCCTAGACAAGCATCTGGAAGGTTTATGATTTGATTTTATCTTTTGCCAGCTACAAGCCTCTGGGACTTTAGCTCCTTCTTCCCATGAAATGAGGTACAAGACCTTCTTAGGTCAATGTGGCCTAAAAAGATCAAAGATTGGGACATGGAGGGGTAAAGGTGATGGAAAATGGTAAATATGATCTGGGATGGTACGATGACCCTTTGAGGAGACCCCCAGTTTCAACCCTTTCCCTAAGGGTGGATACTTAATAGGGAACCATGACACTCACCAAGGTGAAACAAGATCAAAAGAATAATGTCCAAGAAGATGTTCTATAATCAAGATAATTTTCAATGCAACATATTCAAATGCCTCAAGTATTAAGGTGATACTTACCACAATACCTAGCTTGTACCTCATGGAGAAAGACCCACTATCTTCCAGAAGCAAGGTGATGCGGTGAATGCCATCATGATGAATCAGAGAAGTATGGTGATGGAGCGGGTCTTCATTTGTGCATGTGGATACTACCAGTGAATCCATCTCTCAGTACTCCATGTATGTAACCTAAGGTCCTCGATACATCATCTCCTTAGTTATCCCTAGAAATGAGGGATAACATCTAGCTCCTACTTGGGGACATGTACTCATCGTAGAGTGTATGAGAACCTTAACATCTCTCGGTTAGACATGTTCCTACACACACTGAAACAAGAAACTTTAAAATCTAGGGTGGCTCACTCACCCTTTGTTCATATAATCAAAATTCAAAACTTCAAAATTTGACAACTAATTCTAGAAAATAAAATTTTGTACCTTTTTTTTATATAATATGATGAAAAAAAAGATGTAAATCAATAATGCAAGTATAGAAAAATGAAAATAAAAAATAAAATGCAACTAAACTGTCATAAGAAATAAATATGCAAATTCAAGGAATCAAGATGACCTTCCTACTTACCTAGGGCCCATGGCCCATGGTGATCAAATGTTGTGGATGTCAAGTGAAATCATGCAACCAATGCAACCAACTAATCATCTCATCAAGGTATCTCCCCTTATGCTTAATTATGTAATACAACAAAGATAATTCAAGAACGTAATAATCATGAGCATAAATAGACATATAATCAATCATGAAATGAAACTCATGGAGATAGGTGGGAGTGAGAAAATCTTGGTGGAAAGAGAAACCACTAGCCTAATCATCCCTGAAATCCCACCTGAAAGAATGTCCACAAGCCCAATCAATCAATCTCTGAAGAGGGCTACCATGTATAGACAACGCCTCTTCTTCATCTTCACTTAAATATCATCGCTCCCTAAATGTTGAGAGGAGATAAGATATCTCAAGAAAACCTGATGATTTCCCAAAGAAGAGGAAATGTGGTAAGGGACGACCTTGGGTCTAGAGAAAAACTATTTTCCCACACTTAGAATACATTGCTTCTTTATCTGTGAATCCCTGCCAAAAATCCCAAGATGAAAATACTTTTTTTTGGTAGATTGATCTTAAGAGTGTTTTGGGTTGGCCACGACCTGGTGTCCATCAAAATATGAGCACGATGGTGGTTGGAAATCCTCATTGAACAAATTCAAGTCAAAAGAATATTCATCATAACTCTCAAGGGATGGTTGAAAGTCATCATGAGTATATGGTGACAAATCATTCTCAATTGGATGGAATAAATTTATGACCATATCATCATTAGGTTGCTAATAATCCGAATCATATGTGCATGAAGACCAATCCTCCGAAGATGACAACTCAACCCTCTTTTCTTGAGAACTACCCTCAATGTCATAAATGGGATCTCTATAAAAAATGAATCCCACATCCCATCTAAGTCTCTTGATCTGTATGAAATCATCGATGTGTTGATCAACAATGTCAGGGAAGTCCTCCATGGAATCATCTGCATCATTCAAACTAATCATTTCTTCACCTTTATGTGCAAGAGGAAAGTAAGGCTGAACAACTTCATCTTCCTCAAGCGAAAAAATGGAAACTGATGTCTCATATGGATTCTCATAATGTTTCACTTCTGTGGAATTCTTCTTTTTATTCTTGGAATCTTTCTTCATGGACATGCTTCTCCCACACCTCTTCATCATAAGGGGTTTAATTCTTAATGAGGAGCACTTCATCTGATTTCTCTTCAAAGAATCAAAAGGGAAAATTTCATCACTACCAAGGTCTTGCAATTCCTTGGAGTCTTCCCCTTCTTCATGGCCATGTTCTCCAAGTAGAAACCTAGATGTTGATTTCTCCAATCCCTTGGTGAGACAACTAATGAAGAGTTCATCCTTGTTAGTTTTGATGGCCCATTTTTCAAAGAAAAGATTGAATAGTCATATAAACAAAGTGATGCTCTTGGGACGAGAGTTATTATTGAGAAAGACTACTTTTTTTGGCTGCAAAGAACTCATAAACAACTTGATTAGTACACCTTCATGAAGTATTTTCATATGAGAAACATATTTGAGAAATTGTAGCACATGAGAAACTGTCACGGTAGGGTTTCCATCATATTGAGGATAATTGTCTCTTCACTCCTGAGGAATATGATTTGGATACCCAAGGACATTCATAATATCAATAAAAGGAAATCTCTCATGGGAATCCCATGGAACCATGGTTCCATTACCTTGAAAGACACCTTAATGGAAAAATAAGGTGGGATCAAGGCTCATTGAAGGAAAGAGGGTACTCTCCTCAATGGAGTCGCCAGATGAACTTGCATGAAGTTCATCAAAAATGTGAAAAAGGGAATTTCCCTCAAATGGAGTCTCTAGGCAAGCTAAGGGAAAGGGTTTGGGAATAACTTGCCAAAGTGTCATTAGGGCACGAAAGAGGATTCAAAATCCTTCCCGACGACGACAAAAAAATGTTATCACACATATTGTAGGTTGGGAAAATCCCAATCCAATCCACAAGAGTGAGGAAACTATGGGAGTAGCTACCCATTGTCACCTTATATATATACTCCCCTCACTTTAGTGATGATAAGTCACCACAAGGGGGGAATATCGGTGACCCTAGGGGGATTGAGATGGAAAGTGGTAGAATGACCAATGAAGCCCCTATAGGTCAAGTTTGGTAGTGGAAAAAGGACTGGAAATGAGTCTTGTTGATGAAGGGTGGTTGCCAAAATGTTGTGTACCTACAAGACAAAATTAAACCTTCCTAGAACAAGACACAAGATAGATATACAAGCCTTATATCAAGGGGGAAATAGCAAGAAACCTTGTTGTCCAAATATTGCAGCAGAACATAGATATATATCAGCAATTTAAATTATTAAATGGTTGCAAGATATGTTACCAAAAGTCAAGTAGAAGAACTAAGCTAGCAATGTCTAGTTTAACTTCCATTGAATAGAAAAAGACTTTAATGGAAATTAGGGTTGTTTGTTAGGTGTTATCAGTAAATTATTATAACATCCAAGTGGTTGTAGCAAACATTAGCTACAAAATCAAAATCTATCCACTAAAATCAACAAATCGACCCAAAATATATCTAATGACAAGTAGAATTAATATGATAGCTTGCAAACAAATTTTAATGGTTGATTAGTGAGTAATAAGAGAGTTTAAAGAGTGTTTTGTTGTATTGCTAATGGTTGTAGCATTAATTTGATTATATAAAGAGAATTACTAGGCCAATCTAGACGCCCTAGTGGCTCAAGCAAGCTAAAAGAAGGAAGAACAACATCCAATTTAGACAATCACAAAATCTCTTTTTCATGTATTCCAATGCAATGATTTTATTTCTCCAATGCAAAAACAGTCAAGTGCCTTATAAATTGGGTTGTGGAGTCTCTTGTTTAAGATCTAGGGTTTGCAACTTCTCTAGGGGTGTAAGCCCTCTTACTTCCTAGAGCATGCAAATCCTAGCAAGGTAAATCTAGGAGGGTGTAAGCCCTTTTACTCCTCCTAGCAACCTTTGCAACAACTTATCCAATAACAATTATGATAGACTTGGTGGAGGGTGTATGCCCATATACTCCTCCAAGGGTTTAGACAAGAATAACCATGAAATAATAAAGAAACACCAACAATATGTAGAAATTCCTTACCAATTCCAAGAGATAGCAAGATAAACCCTCATCTACCAAGTATATTCCATCACAAACAAAGAACAAGCACCAAGAGAGATAGTGCACCACTTTTCTTCCAAGAGAAAAGTATCAAGCATCCAAAATTTGCACAAGAGAGAGATATGCGATTTTCCCAAAGAGGATGGAAATGTCATCCACGAGTATGTAATTCTCAAGTGATATGATCGATGCTAAAATGAAATGAAATGACCTCTATTTACACAAGGTCATTTAAAAAAAGATTGCCCACTTTTTTTTTTCCTAGGAATACAGCACGGGAAACCCCCGAGTAGTTCCCTACATTTGGTGGATCGTAAACAGGGTAAACCGTTCGACCTGATTATGGGCCTAACTCGGTGGGGACATCAAGTGAGGCCCTAAACAGTCTCCTCGACAGGGATTCAACCCTAGAACCTCATTCGAGCAAAAAACGACACTCATCCACTTGAGCTAACCCACCAGGATAAAGATTGTCCTCTTAGTTAGGGTAAAACACAATTAGAGAGGGTGACCTCCTCTAATTTCCCCTTTACAAAAACAAAATTTAATTTTACAAAAGAGATAGCCCCAAAAATATGACGTGAGTCCCTAAAAGGGTGATCATTTACCTCAAATGGAAAGATGTTGAGCTAGATAAGGAATTTGTTGGGCCTCCAAAGTCCTGGTCTCCATGTGCAAGGTCCTCCCTCAACCAAATCATGCCAAGTCATCAGCATCACCACCAACACCATCGAACCATATCCTTCCACATGTGACGTCATACCCCAAACGTGTAGTGTGAGGCCTACAAAGGCAAGTCGTTGGGGTTGGGAAGGCTAGAAAATCACCTGCATGGGATCCTCAAGTGCCTCTAAAGGTAACGTCTCTATCCCAGGTGTCCAAGAAGCAAGGGCACATCATCCATCATGTGGGATTCAAGCCCCAAGTGACCTATTGTGCCTTCATGAAATGACTTCCACCTATCATGGCCCTGCAAAGACAAGCAAATTTTCCCTCCAAGGGTTGACAAATCACAAGCATCATGTCAAGTGAGACATATATAATAAAAGAACCACCTGAACATGTGCATCAAATCCCCCCTTTCAAAATAAACAAATTCTCAAAGACCTTATGAAACTTTCCAAATTTAGGTATGGGAGGGTTGTCATGGTGACCTATTGGGTGAATCATTCCCCAAGTTAAGGAGTGTTTCCCAGGGGCCCCCTCTCTAAGTTATGTGAAGAGTATGAGGTGGATGGGGGTAATACTTTTGGGCATGGGGTTTTCTTGACATACAAGGACTCATATTGTCTTATTTATGGGTGCCTTTGTAGAGGGTGTGTTTCCCTTTGTCTGTGATGCATGATTTTTCCAAGCCCTTTTGCCACTTAATTTATTAGAGTGCTCCTAAGTTGAAGCTAAGGTGGGACTTTTACCTAAGAATGAAAAACATTTCCCACCTTGACTCTACCCTGGTCACATTGTGCTTCCCCAAGTTGAAGACGATGTGTGGGACTTCTACCTAAGCATGAAAAACATTGCCCACCCACGCTCTACGTTGGTTGGCATGCTCAATTAGTTATTTATTTTATGAGTCCCTAAATTTTTTGTGAGAAAAATTTCATTGTTCTCGGGATCCTTCGAGGAGCATCTAGAAGGTTTATGATTGGATTTTATCTTTTTCTAGCTACAAGCCTCTGGATATTCAACCCCTTCTTCCCATGAAATGAGTTACAAGCCCTTCTTGGGTCAATGTGGCTTGACAACCTAAAATGTTGGAACATGGAGGGGAAAATGTGATGGAAAATGGTAAGGATGAGTTGGGATGGTACGATGACCCTTTGAGGAGACCCACGGTTGCAACCCTTTGCCTAAGGGTGGATACTTACTAGGGAATCGTGACACTCACCAAGGTGAAACAAGATCAAAATCATAATGTGAAAGAAGACGTTCTATAATCAAGAGAATCTTTAATGCAAAATATTCAAATTCCTCAAGTATTAAGGTGATACTTACCACAATACCTGACTTGTACCTCATGGAGCAAGACCCGTTGTCTTTTGGAAGTAAGTTGATGTGGTGAATGCCATCATTATGAATCTGAGAAGTATGGTGTTGGAGCGGGTATTCATTTGGGCATGTGGATAATGTTAGTCAATCCATCTCTCAGTAATCCATGTCTACAACTTGAAGGCCTCGAGACATCATCTCCTTAGTTATCCCTAGAAATGGGGGATAACAATTCCATAGAGAAATCGATAATTTAACCTTCCTTCACCTGAGAAAACTAGAAATCAATTGCTCAAGCCCACTTATATTTCAATGCCTTCATCCTATCAACTATAAAATTGTCCTAGACTAGTGGTTCTTTAGGCCTCAAAGCAGTATTAGTAGCAGTCTTCCTCTTCAACCATTCATACAATAAACATGGAAATTCAACAAATAAAATTTCATGCATATCAATGTAAATATACCTTTTGATACTATGGTAGTTGCGGGAGGTATTAACCTCCACGTGTAACCCTAAAAAGAATAGAATATTCTGGGAAGCAAGAAGAAACCCTAAAGCATTGGACATAACCCTAGAAGACAAGTGAGCTAAAGGAAATATTTAATATTGAGTTTTTAGCCTCCATAATGAGAAGTCGGCCCAGACAGTTAAGAGGAGCAGTATAAATATAGGATGCTAGATCTCATCTGGCACACACATCTCACAACTGCAGAAATATAAGAGTACGCACTGTAGAAACTGAGTAAGTGCACAATTCTGGAGAGTAGTTGTAGCTGCAGCTACTGCAACCTGTCTTCTCGGTTTAGGATTGGACTTTCTATTGGTTATGGTTTGGACTTTCTACCTTGTGTGTTATCTATGGAGAGAGGTATGCTACATTGATTGGCTATTAGGCCTAGGGTTTGCTTCTAAAATTATTCTCTATCAAGGTTAAGGTGCTCAAGGGTGGCTTCGACCTATGGTTGGGTGACAATATTGATATATTGTCTATGGTTAAACAAGCACAACTATTATTTCTAACAGGTTATGGGCCTGCACTATCTTCGGACAGTCTAACCACTGGAAGATAGATTGGGAGGATTTTCTCCGTTATAGTTGTAGTTGCAGTGAAAGTTTTTGTTGTAGCAATGAAACGCTAACCCTCTTGTAAAAGCACCTTAAGTGAATAGGTTGACCTAATTTCTAGATATCCTAGTGCGCCTTAACCTAACGCACCTCCTAGTACTCTCGGAAAACTAAGATGCCAAGTTTGAGTTTTTGGTCAAAGTCAAAGTAAAATGTTGACCAAGTCAAAGAAGTCATGACTTACTCTATGAAGTTATAAAACAAGTTGGAAGGGGATTCTAACTTCAGAGTATGGAAGACAAGGATTAACCTCATCCTTTCCAAGAATAAAGTGTTGGATATCATGAAAGGAAAGATCATGGAACCATAGTTTGGAGAAGGAACCTTGGAACATTGCAATTATGGAGAAGTTCAAAGACAATGACATCAATGCCATGAGTATCATAGTGGATTCTGTAAAATACCACTTGATACCCTATCTCTCTCATCTTGACCCATCTAAGAAGATGTACGATTCCCTAACTAACCTCTTCTCATTCAAAAACATTGGACAAGTAATGAGTCTAAAGAATGAGCTCTGTGACATGAAAATGAATGATGATGAAATCATATCATACCTTGTGAGAATCTCTCAGTTAAGAGATCAACTACAAGCTATTGAAGAAATCATTTGAGAAAAGGAAATGGTAAATATAGTACTCAATGGTCTTCCCAAGACATGGGATGCATTTTCTGCAAGCATGAACACAAGAAAGGATTATCCCACATTTGATGAACTTTGGACTTGATGTGCACAAGAAGAATCAAGGATTAATGCAAAAGAGAAACCCCAAAAGAAATATGATGATCAAGCTTTCATAGCAAGGTTCAAGAATTTCAGGAATAAGAAGAAGTTTGGCTCAAGGAAGAAACCAAATCAAGAAAAGGATATGTCAAAGATACAATGCTTCAGCTTTCGAAAATATGGTCACTACAGAAATCACTGCCCTGAGTTAAGAAAAAGGAAGGAAACAGACGAAACAACAATTGTCGAAGAAAGGGAACCCTCAAAGAAAGTCAAGCAAGATAAAATAGACTTCTTCTTCTAAGTCAAGGTAACAATATTCTTCAAATCCCTTGTATATATCATGTTTACATAGTTCTTGTACATATCATGTATATCTATTTCTTAGAAGAAAATATGTTCAAGGAAAACAATACCTATCGAAGAATAAAAGAATAAGGATTGTTATTACGATGACTACAAGTCAAGCAATACACATGAAAAAGATGAAGTATGTTGACAATATTTGGTAACAATTCCTGTGGAAACTATTATATAAGTAACAACTGCCAGATAAGCCAAAATCATAATCAAACCTGAAGAGACCCAGAAGAAGTCAAAACAGAAAGAGGTCAACAATCAAGAGGAAATTAGAAAAAGACTTGTGACACCTTGCAAAAGGAAATAAGGATGCATACAGAAGCATGGACTCTCTTAGACAGAGGGAGTTGATTACAGAATTCCAAAAGAAGAGCATGCATTCATGTATGAAGTAAGGATTAGGAGGGAGCTAATCCTAAATAATATGATCCATTGAGGATTATGAAGTATCTATCCTTGTTCCCATTGAAAGTAGTGTTGAAATAATGTAACTTCAAAGTGTATTCTAATTATTGTTGATGTATTATTCATTAGATCAATCCCCTTTTGTGGATTGATCATGTCGGCTATTGTAAAAGACCAAATCCCCTTTTGCGGATTGGTCAAAACATAATTGTAATAGGTAAAATAAGAAGTCGGCCCTAGAATATATTACAGGGCCCTAGAATATATATTAAAGGTGGTTAGAACCACCCAGAATAAGAAGTCGGTCCTGCTAGTGAAAAGACACCTCCACACATGCAAGATTTGTATAAATAAGGAGGCTAGGGCCTCGGTTAGATACACACACACTTGTTCATTGAGGAGCAAGTTTCAGATCTGCAGAGAGAGAGAGAGAGAGAGAGAGAGAGAGGACTTTCTGTATTTGTTTGAGTTATCTCTTGGCATTGTATTAGCTATCTATAATAAGATTTTTTTTGTTGGGTTTTCTCCCCCATGAGGATTTCCCAGGATAAATGATGTGTCTCTTGTGATTGTGTATTTCTCAGTGATCCTATCTTATGCTATTGTTATCTAGTCAAATGCAAAGAACTTTAATAATAGCTTAAACCTTAACATGGTATCAGAGCTAAGATGAAGAGAGCATCTTTCACAAGAGAAAGTGAAAAACGTCACTGTTGTCGTACATGCAAATTAGGTCTTTTATTGAAGAAGTGTTCCAGTCCCAAAACCATATAGAAAAGTGTGCCCTTCCTCAAGGATCACTTTGGCATCCTCTGCACAAATTTTCAGTGGCTAGATCTCCCAGAAAGTGAAACACTAGTTTTCACAAAGTACCAGAAAACCAGAGTACCAGAAGTACTAGAGTACTAGAAGCACCAGTCCAGAAATCTGTTGGTCAAGTTTGAGGGGGAAAAAGTTGGATTTTCATAAATCTGGCCGCACCTGCTTACTCGCCTCGGCTCAGCACATCTATCCCCTGGACCAGAATTTCAAAATTTGAAGTTTGAAAAATTAGGGTTTCCTCATAAAACCCTAAGTTGCACTTGCAGTTACAGTCTTAGAACCAGTTGCAGTATCAGTTGCAATTGCAGCCGTAGTACCAGTTGCAGTCACCCTTGAAGTTATTAAGAGTTGGTGATCATTACCGTTGTTTCCAGATGGTGCCTCTACCTGCAAATGTCGTAAGAGGTATGTACTCACACATGTTTAAATGATTAAGATTTAAAGGGTATTTGCAGGAGAAGGGATCTCTTGCCATAGATCCAGAAGGATCTCAATATCCAACACATTCAAAGGAATGATGAAACCCAGGTGTGATTATTCTGATATGCATCTATTTGTTATGACATTATTTTGATCAGTGTTGCATGTTGTAGCTATGACCATCATTCTAACCTTTGATCAAATTCTGAGTCAAGGTATTAGATGGATTAAAATTTGAAATCATAGAGTTTATCCTCTAACCCAACCTTCTGTCAAGATAGTGTATTATCTCAGTATAGAAGATAGGTTGAAGAAAGAACTCATCATCTTTAGTGAAGGAGACTTGGAAGAAAATAAATCACTCATTCTTGAGGACAAGGCTCCAGGTCCTAGGAGAAACCTCATTTGTTAGTTCCAGGTTTCCATGAAGGAATGTTCGATCACAACATTATAAGAGTGTTGACCTCATTTCGTATTGTATCTCTTACCTTTGATCTTTTCTTTTGACAAGCCACAAGTGATAGCTCTAAAGGAGATACTGTGATGATTACTCGTGCTATTGCTTTATATACTATTATCAAAAGGATATTATTCTTGCTTGTTGTTTTGTTGACCTTGTTCTAGGTCACAGGTAATAACCCTGAGGAAGCTATAGTGAAGGTTGCAGAAGGAAACGTATTAAATGAGACTTGAAGCAGACTATGTACATGACCATATATAATCATGTACCAAAGAAGATGAAGAAGAAGAAGCTATCTCTTGAGATTCATAATATTTCATATGAAGATTGACTGAAAGGAGCAGAAGGCTCCAAAAATGACCGAACACTAGAACGTGAAGTAGAACTCGACTTGGTATTCAACACCAAGTATACCATGTAAGAGATGATGAAGTCCTTATAGACTCAGAAGAAATCGAGAGTAAGCCTGATCTCAGAAAGCATAAGATGAAGAGTCAATTTCCATGATTGGGAGACAGATGTCGTGAGAAGACTAGATCATAGCTTCAGAAACTTCTAGGAGATATGAAATCTCCTAGGAATATTCCCTTGTTTCAGTGACAAAGAAGGAAGCCAGTCAGAAAGACTAGGATATGGATTCTTCCATGAGAACATAAGTCAGTATTGACTTCCAATATTGATCTATACAGATCAAACATGTTGCAGATGTACAAAGCCTAATGTATGTCTAGAGGATTCTCCTAGCAAAAGGGAGAAGACTATGATGAGACACTTATTGAAGAAATAATTCTACTGTTTATGAAGACAACCATAACAACCATGATTCATATATAGTATGAGATGTAGGGGGAGCAATCCCCATATTTAAAATTGAGTGGCAGTTGGTGCAGTACACTAGTTGGGTCATAGAGACATGACTACAATGAAATATAGAGTTACCTTTATGAAATAAGAAGAGCTATCTTCAATATCAGTTATTGAGCCACTCTCAGTTTCATATGAAACTGTTGCCGTGATATAATAAGATGAGTTACTCTCATATTTTAGCATCCACAGTGAGAATGAAGCAGTCATTCTCAGCCTCAGAGGAGTTGCAGGTGCAGAGTCCCAGATTCCAGAAGGAACAGTTGAAGAGAGAGCAGAGGACATGCTCCCAGACAGTGAGACAAATAGTGCCTTACAGAAAGCACAGAGAGCGAGCACATAATTGTGCAGATTGAGCTGCAGTTGAGCAAGTGTACCAGATTGGTACAATGTAATGAGAAAAAATGATTTGAAGATTGAATATAGAAAGACTCATGTATGCCAGTTGAAGAAGGATCTATACGTGTTGAAGCAAGCTCCTAGAGATTGATATGGCAGAATTGACAGTTTCCTGACGAGCTTTACCAAGAGTAAAATTGATTCTAACCTCTACTTCAAGGTTATGAATTATGAGACGGTGACATTGCTACTGTATGTGGATGACTTATTCTTAACTAGAGAAGAAAATCTCATCACCAAGAGTAAGAAGAAGTTTGATGTATTATTTGAGATGAAAGACCTTGGCCTAATGCATTGTTTCTTAGGTCTTGAGGTATGGCAGAGCCCAAAGAGAATATTCCTTAACCAAAGGAAGTATGCAGTCGAAATCCTGAAGAGATTTGACATATTGGAGTGCAAGTCCATGAATACACCCATGGAAGTGAAGCTGAAGCTACTGGTCGACACTTCGTCAGAATTGATTGATACCACGCTGTATAGACAGATCATTGGATCATTGATGTACCTAACGAACACTAGACCAGATATCTATTTTTTCCTTGAACAATTTGAGTCAGTTTCTGGTAGAACCTAGACATGTTCACCTAGTTGCTGCAAAACATGTGATGAGGTACCTTAAAGGTACATTAGATTGTCGTCTCAGTTATGATGGAGATCATGATTTCACATTGAGTGGGTACACTAATTCAGTTTAGGCTGGAAGTGTCTCTAACAGGAAGAGCACTTCAGGATGTTGTTTCAGTTTGGGATCAACCATGATCTCATGGCAGAGTAGGAAGCAATCCAACATTTCTCTCAGTACAGTGGAAGCAGAATACATTGTTGTGTGTTCTGCCAGCTGCGAAGCTATATGGCTTTGAAATTTGTTGACTGATCTATTCGACCTAGAGATGGAAGAAACCATGATCCTATGTGACAACCAGAGCTACATAAAGATGACAAAGAATCCTATATTTCATGACAAGTCGAAGCACATAGAGATTTGATATCATTACATCCGTGACATAGTGCAGAGAGGAGCCATAAAACTCCAGTATGTTAGCACAAATGAACAGGTTGTCGATGTGTTGACCAAGCCTCTATCTCGTGTAAAGTTTGATCACTTTCAAGATAAGCTTGGTATAGTCTGAAAGGACCTCCCTCGAAAGGGGGAGTATTGTTGTGTTGAGATACGCCAGCCTAGTACTGTGCTTCCAGCTTAATTGATGTCATGTAAGGCCAGTCTAGTACTGTTCTTCCAGCTTAATTGTTGTGTTGAGATAAGCCAGTCTAGTACTGTGCTTCTAGCTTAATTACTGTGTTGAGATACGCCAGTCTAGTACTGTGATTCCAACTTAATTGTTGTGTTGAGATAAGCCAATCTAGTACTGTGCTTCCAGCTTAATTGTTGTGTTGAGATACGCCAGCCTAGTACTATGGTTCCATCTTAATTGCTTTGATGTAAATCCAGTCTACGTACTGTGCTTCCAGCTTAATTGTTGTGTTGACATATGCCAGCCTAGTATTGTGCTTCCAGCTTAATTGTTGTGACGTAAAGCCAGTCTAGTACTGTGCTTCCAGCTTAATTGTTGTGTTGTGATTCCAGCTTAATTGTTGTGTTGTGATTCCAACTTAATTGTTGTGTGGTGTGCCAACCCTGTGATATGATGATGAGCCAACCTCGTGCTGCAATGATGTTTTTCCATCTTAAGTGTTGTGATTCCAGCCTCGTGTTGATGACATGCCAGCCTCGTGCTGTGATGATGTGCCAGCCTCATGCTATGATGATGTGTTGCTAGCCTCGTGCTGTGTTGCTAGCCTTTGTGCTGTGATATTGCTTCTTTTGATGTTGTATCATCCTTGTGTTGTTATTGATGATTTTGATGTATTAGTGTTATACTAATCCATGTTGATGTATTTGATGATGATGATGCCACTTCAGCTTCTTGCTGAAGAT